>PKRV01001281.1:0-259494 GCA_003709505.1 Hyphantria cunea
TATTATCACCTGGAATTTAATGATGTAACACTAACTTTATATAAATAACGAAATCAACTGAATTATGTAATTATTATAGATAATAATCTACATAATTATTCGTAAAGAGAATTCTTTGTGTTCACACACAAAATATTTATGTAAAATAAGATTACGCTAACGACAAGGGCAGAAAACCAACATTTTTAAATTACGTATATACAGCCGTACGTAAAAGCGTGAAATACAATTTTTGTAGTTAACTGTCTTGATAATAATTTTAAATCATGTAAGGTCAAGTTACACAAGTCAATGAAATAAACCCAAAAGTTACAAACCTTTTGAGTTATAGTTACAGAAACTTAATCAGTAAGTGATCTCTAGAAATTAGGTTTGTGTGATCAACAATTTCTTGTGACATAAAGTATATTTTTAGTGTAAGTCTTTTCCAGAAAAAAAACAAAAATATATATTTTCCGTTTCAAGTTTAGCCGTGTGGTGAGATGATACATTGTTGTTTTACGTCATTTGATTGTAACTTCTTAATATGCGTAATTGTAATGACATAAGAGCTTTAGTAAAAGGGAACTGCTGTCTCCTTTTTCTTTAATTGGCAATCGTGTTATGAAACCACGACATTGGTAACTCGTCAAGCTACTTTTTCCTCGTTTTTATTGGGATTGAATTTCGAGCACCACGCTTAAAAGTGAAATAATTTATTTCTTAAATTAAATACTAAAATTAAGGAAAAGGAAAGTGTTAGTGATGGACTATCTAAAATTAGGTGCACTCAATCAATACTGTTAGTGTAGCGGTTTGCGAACCTAACTACTGAGCTAGTGATGATAAGCTTGTACTCGTAGTTCTACCCGAAAGAATATATGAATGAGTAAAGTAATCCTTTACCGTGTCTTGATTGATTTGTCTATAAATTTTAATAATATAATATCTTTACAAATCTCACACACGACTGTTTAACCCAAAATAAACAGAACCTGTGCTATCGAAACCTAACCAATGGTGTTTATCATCTTTTTGTATTTCTAAACACAAACACTTTTATAAAACACAGTGTGTTTTATAAAAGTGTTTTTAACAAAGTCTCTTTTACACGTCAGAAGGTTTATTTCTCAAATCCCTCGAATCCAAACACGTAACAATATTTATTATATTGGATTCCAGCCTCACGTTGCTGTTTACGACAAACTCCGAAACTATCTGCCTAACCCGTGTTACGTGTTAATATTTATTTTGCTGGTGGGCCTAAGAATAATTAACATCACTTAGACCAATAGGAACCGAGCATGATTGAAAGGAGGTGCAGATGATGTTGCGTGGGTCATCTAGTTTAAAACCAATCCAAATGTTATAAACCTTTGGAGTTACAGTTGAAACTTAAACAATAAGTTATCTCTAGAAATTAGCTTTCTACTTTAATTATGTATATCTCTGGCATCTGACAACCAGACCCCATCTTAAAACAATCCCTTTTTTTTACGTGTGGACACCCCCTCGGGCCTTCACCTTGCCGGGGTTTGCGGCGGGGCGGTGTGTCGGAATCGAACCGACTAAAACCACACGGTGTGCCACTCTGCGCCTGAGACGGGAGAGATCCGGGAACCGCTTTCTTACGCCATCCGGACCCCTCCCAATCTTAAAACAAACCCTGTGTCAACCCGTCTTGCCAGCGTGGTATAGCAATCATAAACTTCCTTTCTGAGGAAAGGCCTATATCCAGCAATGGATTATTTTGGGCCGTATATCAATATATAAAGGTATATTTATGAGCGTTCTGGCAGATTCTCCCTATTTGGTGATCAGATGGTCGTGTTTGAGTCAAAAGTGATTATTACTGTTACTTTAGAATTTAGAATGGCTCTAATTCATAGATTGATTAACTTTATTTTTTACTAGCCATTGGCCTCAGCTTCGCTTACGTTATTCTATTGGTACAAAATGCAAAATTGCTTCAGTAAATCCAGAGACTACAACCTCACAAACTCACAAATTTTACCTATATTATAAAATTAACATAGAATGTAGATAAATTAAAATAAGCATTGTACCTTTGACTAGGAAAATTCTTTTTAATGGTATGATCGCAATATAAATTGCGCAACACAATTTAAATATATTAAGTTATATTATGCAAGTCCACGTATAATACGGTGAAACAAAAGCCATTATTTATAATTATACACCGCTTTCCAACCTTCGACAGTAGTAGTTATCAATTCATTATCTTTAAAAATAATATCGTAATAGGCCTTTTAAATTCTTAGGAAGACAAGGCCGAGATTTCGTAACTATTATTCTTTTAGTCCTCCTTTAAAAGTCTAGTCTAGCTTTTAATAGTCTACTGCTGGAATTGGGCTTCTACTTTAAAAGGAGATTTTGCCCCTGCCTACCACACTGGTTAGACGACTTGATCTTTACCAATCGGTATGGCCAACAAACCTTATGATTAGTTTCAAGTTTTCCTTCTTTTTGCAGTGATGTTGTCTTGCGTAGTTTTGTGGAGGAGCGGGTGTCATGTCCCTCCAACACAAAGGGAGGATCCTGCCACTAGGCTAGATGATCATGCCTGATGGGCCACTGCCCAATGGTTGACGTTGGGATGTTGTATACATGCTAATCCGCACAAGAACTTCTATTACGCGATTTAGGATTGGAAGTTTCTTAGTTTCCTTCGTTACTACGTAGTTCGACGTATCTTCGGTAGATGGCGCTGTAGTGTTTTTCTGTTGTTGCGTTGTATATGGAAGTTGCCGCAGTTTGTTCCCTCAGTCACCTCTTGCAACACCCATGAGACGATAGGGTTGGAGACACTCTATTTTCCTAATTTGTCCTCTTGTGTTCATTTGAATCGTATTAAATACTTAATTCCTAGGATATATTTAATTTATTGGTGTAATGATTAGTGATCTTAACTTCTTACACAGAAGTTATTCGTTTCCGATTTATGGCAAATATTTGTGTGATGGTGATAATAATTTATTCCGAGTCTACCTCGTTTCTTCGTATGGAAATGAGGAAGACCTAAAACAGACTTAGAAGAAATAGAAGACAGCAGACTCCAATTGAAATATAAGTTCACCATCTTGTAATATAATTCTATATTACTTGATTTTAGTACACATCACGTGCTTGTGAAATTTTTCATTTTCACTTTTATTTTTTGGTTTATTATAGTTGAGACACCTAACGTCTCTATATATTGAAACACACCACATTACTAAAATGATTCGACTTCTATTTATAAATTTGATGTTTTCAATAATTTATAGTACCAAAACATTTTAGAGGTACTTACAACAAAACTGTGAAATGAACTGTCGCCTGCGGTATTCTCGGACCTATACGACCTTCAAACCTACAAGATAAGAGTGTACTCCTTCTTAAAGGGCCGGCAATGCACTTGCGAGCGATGGCTCTGGTGTTGCGGGTGCCATGGGCGGCGGTAATCGCTTACTATCAGCTCGTTTGCCCCTATCCCATAAAAAACACTAATTGCTTATCAAATAGAAATTTAAAGACAAAAACTCAGTTTCAAAAAGCTAAAAAAACACGACACAAACATACAGGCAATGGTAATACAAGTCTGTTAAAAACAAATCGCTTTATCTTAATTACGTTTTATTAAATGACTTGTTGGGTGAAAGACTCAACTGCAGTGATACAGTTTTATGATTCTTTCTCGTTACTCTGAGATACACGCAGTGAATACATGAATGTATCAGAATACTACAGCTGCTATATATCGGCCTAATAAAAGGTTAAAAGTCACGCGTTGACTACTCCTTTACGTGATTTAAAACCAAAGTAGCCACATAGTTCTTACCTATAGAAAGTTAGTATCAATGGGTAAGTTATGAATAAAAGACGGATACGGAACGTATTTCCAAAGCTATGGATTATTCCTGTATATTTAATGGTTGATCTAACTAAAACGATTTAAAAACGTTGTCTTATTAAGTTCCCGGGAAGAGGCTTTTTATATTTATATGCTTTTTTTTTGTTGACACTGTGGAAAATCTCTTCGAATCTCCTATTCTTTGGGCACATTGGATCTTTGGAGTATGTGGTTATTACACTAACAACTACCACGTTACATGATCAGCCTCATGCCCACAGACTACGTTAGATCAGGTCCTCCACGAATCGACACCCGCCTATTCAGACCTTATCTAATATTTTTATATGTAATAACCGACATCATACTCAAATATATGACTATAATTTACTTATTTTTTTGCTTGCGCGTTTCAACTTATTATCTATATTCCTATATGTAGAAAACATATGTTTTCAGTACCAGTAAATTTTATCACAACATTATCTTGAATGGAGCTTAAAGAGCCTAGGTTCAAAAGTAGTACCTAAAGCATTTCGATAAATCATAAATGTAAGTTAATTTGTTAACATAATCAAATACAAAATGTATATTGCTATTCATTCCGAACTCAAATTAGTTACATTATCTCCAATATGTCGATATATTTCGAAAGGGTACTGGGTAAAATGCCAAATAGTACAATACCGTTGCAAATGACCGCAGCAAGGTACAGTATTGACATATCTTGATGTAGCTCCGGCGCTTGTTATTTATATATATATATTATTTCTAAGCCTACAAATACATTACCAGATTTTTAAAGGTTCTATTTTGTTTGCTTATCTTTGTTTTTTAAAACCTATTTGTAATTTTTTTAGATATTTTAGATTTTCGATTTTTTATTCATATTTACATTTGAGCAAGGGTAGGTACGAAAGTAATTTTGTCTAATCAATATTGTTCTTAGTCTGGCAGTATTTAGATTTTATAAGCTTGTTAGTCTACTTATGATTAAGCGATCGAAGATCTTTAGAAGATGCGAAAAAAATGTAATGTTTGATTCCATAGATGAGTGGTGTGAATCCATTAGCCATTGCAGTGTATATATAACACACTGACGAAATTTATGACCTACATTGTATCAGAAGTACAAAGAGAATACGAATATTTTCCTCGTGTCGTCTTCTAGACTCGGAACTTCGTATAAACCGTGTCTCGGGTCCAACAAACGCCTACTGGTTGTGTATCGAACACAGGACGTAACAAAAAGTGTCGATATTTTATTTAGTTTTAGTTTTTTGTTTTTTTCCTTTCAACTCCTTAGCTATATTGTTGTAGTCTAAATTATTGTCATTCTGTTATAATGCTAAGCGGATAGTGATTAAAGACTTTCGTTTCCGTAATAATTGGTCCAAGGACAAATAAGTTATAATCGTGGTTGGTTCAGCGCTAAGCGTGTGGATAAACAGTGATTTTAATTTCAGATTACGAATCGATATTTATTTAAGCCAACTGGACTAATAGTCATTACTTNTATTACTTTATTTATAGTATTAAACAAAATTTTACTGAAAACTATAATACGTAAAAGGTATGTATTGCTAGTGACCTAATTTTTTAAAGAAAATGAATTAAAACATGAAAACTGGATAAGATTTTCCTTAAAAAGGAGGTATATTTATTCGTCATGTAATAGTCGGTTCTAATAATATTATCCATAAAAAGTACAAGCAATATTAATTAATTATCTAATCTTATTATAATTACAAAGCTCGAAAGCTATGTAGGTGAGCTCAACCATATCAAAATACCGCAAGTGGATGACGCAAGATACTTGGGCGTTTACTTGAACCGTAGGCTGACTTGGAGAAAGCATATTGAAACCAAGAGAAAAGCACTTAATCTGCAACGCTGTAAGCTGCAATAGCTAATGGGTAGAAAGTCGCTACTCAATTAAGAAAACAAGCTTCTTCACTGCAAGTGTATCCTAAAACCTATTTGGACCTACAGCATTCAGCTCTGGGGAACAGCGTTATCATAAAACATTGAGATCCTACAACGGTTTCAGTCAAAAGCTCTGCGAATGATAATTGGAGCACCTGATACATAACAAACATGCGTCTCCATAAAGGCCTGAATATTTAATCTGTCAAGGAAGAAATAAAAAACTTTCTACCTAAATATTCTGAAAGATTAAATTAGCACCCACACTTTCTGGTAAGAGAGCTAATGAGCATAGAATCAAATCTACTTTTAAGAGGCTGAAAAAACTTGCTTCTCAAGACCCAATCGCAGATAGATTCCAGGACACAAGACAAACATAAAAAAAATATATCAAAGCGAGATATCATTACGGATAAAATTAACATATCAAGTAACTCACCCGCTTAATATACAACCTTATGTCTACCTAAATATTATGGTAAGCTTATTTGCTAGCGGGTTTATGCTTTTATATTACATACAGATGACGGATAATAACCGCAATCAAAGAAAATAATAATATCTCGGAGAAATATATTATTACGAATTCTAGTAATTTTCTCTTTCCTAAGACTACAGCGTGACAATGTTGCTTAAATTAACAGTAAGGGGTTCGATAAATTTATGGCATGTTCATCACGATTTGTATGATAATAATACTTTTGCTTTACGTGTGTAATGATTCTGGAGCTCGTGTTATTTTTTTTTTCTTAAATTGTAAAGATGTCTGATGTTATTTAATTATATATTGGAGTAGTTAGTATTATATAATAAGCTCTAATTACAGCTATTAACAGTCAATATTTCTTGTTAACTTTTTTTGTGAATTTAAAAATACCCATTATAGTAAAACATGAAATAATTTTATCGGCATATTCATATAGTTTTCTTGGAATTTATTTGTGATCATTGCAGTGAGTTTTTTTGCTGCCATTCTTCTTGACACTCTTTCACGCCCTCATTGATTTGGAAATGGCTTAGATGTTTTGTTTCATGTCAAACTAACTGTATATAAATGCTTTTACAGGTAGTAGAGCCACGCTGAATTCAGCACGAACGGGCCGGATGACCTCGGCGGCTTTATCCTCTCACAGAAGACTAATCTAAAGTAACAGCAACAGAGACTGGAGGCCCAATGATGAAGAAGGACCGCAATAGATCGCCATAGTCGGGGTCATCATAGTATGGAGACCACTACTCTTCGATTGAGCTCATGCTTTCTAGCAGGCAGTGTAGGGTCACTTTAGAAGGCCCATTAAAAAGAAAGGCTTATTGAAAATGTAAATCGTAGCCAGTGATATTTGGAATTTAAAAAAAATCAGAGTTCTTTTCAAACAGTTTCGCGTCCCTTCCTGGGCAATTATAATCATATGAATATTGCTTGTCATATGTTTAGGTGAAACCAAACATTTTAAAATTGCTAATTTCTTCCTATGAGCAAAGTCACATTTTATTCACTTTTCCATTTATCCACTGGTTCTCTAACTGATTTCTTTTGATATTGGATAGTTTATTATGAAATAAGTAAGTTTTCATAATCTATGAATGTAATATTTCTAAAGAACCACAGTTGAATATTATATGTTGAGTTAACCTCATTCGTATTCTTAGACATCATCATCTAGATCAGTAAAAACTTTCATTGGCGAATTTAAATATTGGTCACGATTCACGGCTCATTGATTAGAAATAGTCACTACGTTTGCTGTCACGCTGATGTCACTGTATGTAGTTATATTACATAAGTCACACATAGATTAGAGACGGATAAATGGCTGCACAAACTTGTAACATATTTGTCTGTTATCTTAGTGGCTGTAGGTATTTTATAAAATTTAATCGCCTAATAATAATAGCATATTCTTTTTAAAGTGATAATTGTATAGTTATTTGTTTCTATGTTGAATTTACCTTGTTGTTCGTCCTACCGAAAATCCCAGTAGGATGGGTCTGAATGGAGTTTCGTTTATATGCACTAAAAACTAATTTGTGATTATTAGCATAACCCAGTTTTGTTTAGGAAAGGTCACTTTCATGAATTCGACCAAGATAATTACATTCGATTCAAGACTCTCTAGGATAGTCTGAATTGGTTTATGATTTATAAATTTTTGATAAATTATTGTATTAATCTGATATAAAATCATTCGTTGAAAATGGATAAAGTTAATCTAATAAATTAGGAGGTCAAAACGTATTCTATTGATACATACTAATACGATTTTACCTTAAGAGTTAATAAATTTATAATACTGCTATAATCCTGATGAAATTTGGTCAATTTGATAGATAGTATATATTCCGTTATAAACAAGATCAATTTATATACGAGTTGTTTTTTTTATTTTATATTTCTGTATCTATGATTCCTCTTATTACAAAGACGTAGTTTTGTACATAAAAATATTTTTAATACATCTGTATTTATCTACCATGTCGTACAAAATCCTCGATTCTCTCTTTTAAAAAAATCTAGATTATCGTTTCCTCAGCCAGTGTCAAAAAAGTATTTTGTAATGAAAAACAGTTTTTTTTTATTTTTGGTTATTTACGTCATATACGGGTTTATTACATAAACTTAAATTTTATTAAAGGTCTCGGTAACATTCTGTATAGCCCAAACCCATGTATTGAGCAACGGGGCATGTTTCTTGTTTAAGTACGTCTTTTTACATGTTGTATCATTCAGACTTATGAGGTCAATTTAATCAACAACAACACGCCTCTTTCTGATTTAGTCTCATAGGACCTATTTTACGAAATCTTTTTCAAACCATGTATTTGATTTAATTATTACTTTAAAAACTTCAATTCAGTTCAAGTATTGATTGTATTCAGTTCATTCTATCTTGTCTTTAAAGTAAAAAAATTATATGATCAAAAAATGCAAAAAAGTTAGGTTAAGGCTTACTTATGTCAGTGTGAACCAAACCTTACTCAATTATAAATAATGACGCTCCAATTGGAACATTAGGACACAATTATCTATTAAATCAATAAGCATTTAAGAAATCTCTGTTATTGGCAACAAAATATCTAAGATCTATTGAACACAGATAACATCGCTCGAGTTTTTCTTTTTAGATGTACCCGGTCGCATTGCTACAGATACAAATTGCAATCCTGCAAATCAGATGTAAATTAACTTAAAATTTTATAACGAAAGGCATGTGATTTTGAACTGGGAATTGTACAGGTGCTTAAAATGACATTTTTCCTGCTGCTTAGTACCTGCAGAATTTTAAAGTTCCCATCAATTACATACAAAGTTAACTAATTACGTGTAAAATTTCGTTTCTATACTGTATTGAACCAAGGATCGAGCCAAGTGACTTGCAATTGGAGAGGCATGTGTCCAGCAGTGAATTGCGATAGGCTCATGTAATCGCATTAAATCATCATAATTGCATTAAAATCGCAAGCAACTTAAAACTATTGGTCAATATTAGTTTATACGTACAATAATACGGTTCAAACACGTCAGGTTTTAAAAAACTACTTGTTTTTGCCTAAATACACAAACAATTACGGTAAAAGAAAATTGAGATATGTCATTCCATTTCCAATTAATGAATTAAAAATCTTGCAAAATATATGATTATGTCTTGCGTTTGTGTGCATACACATTACAGATATTTCAGTATTCTCACCTTTTTTTTCACAGTCATTTTCATTGTTTAGTATGTTTATAAGGTGTATAAAAATCACGCTGTATAACGTGTTGAATGTCTTTACATAAAAGAATATTATGATCGGATCATCGACCACCGGTCGGCAACGTTCGGTCATGTTCGGTGCCGGTGATGAGTGCTTTTTAGTAGGGTAGTAAATTAATATAAATATCAATGACTACCCTCTCTAATTTATAATTGTGTATATCCATGATGAGTTCTAAAATGTAGCCTATATTGTTTTATATGATGAAGTATTTGAGATTTAAATATGCTTTGGTGATGTCACCGATGCACGGAATAACTCGAATAAGTTTATGTGACATCTTACATGAAAGTTAGTGTGTATTTTATATTGTGAGAGCCACGCTTCGGCATGAATGGGCCGGCTCGACCGGAGTGATACCACGGCCTCACAGAAAACCGGTGTGAAACAGCGCTTACACTGTGTTTCATCGAGTGGGTGAGGATGCCGGAGGCCCATACCCCAATCCAACGCCCCCTATCCCCCTCACCATCCCCCTTCCCCCCAGGCCGCCATAGTGTTGGTCACCATGCTGCATTGTTCTTTTTCGCATTGAGGTTGGTGGCCACCACTCTTGGATTCTGCTCATGCTTTCCATCAGGCGGGGCAGAGTCATTTTGGCAGCTTAAACATAAAAAAAAAAATGTTTTAATAAATTAAAAATAAATAAATAATGTAATTGCAACTAAAAATAAAATTAGGAAAATTTCATAAATGTCCAATATTCAATCGAAAGATGTATTTAAAGTTAGTAATACAGTAGTTGCAGTATTTATAGTTTGAATCAGTAGGCTTACTTAAATATGCTTATGAAAAAACTAGTATATTAATTTATTTGGGGTCTACTCTCTTATTTTCTCAATTCTTAAAGTTTTTGTCAGAGTAATATATAACTCCCCTAACTGTGCGGTGACCTCCACTCTGTGGTTCCCTTATTTCACCTGCTTGGAAGAATTTTCTCTCAGAAGGACTTACCACCTGTTCTTACATTGCGTAATGTATTGTAATTGTCCTAAAAATCATTTGCGATCTATACTCAAGATTTATAGCCATGTAAAATAATTTATTGAATAATTTTTCAATTATATTTAATTACAGCTAAGTTACTGTACTATTTTCTATAATCTGCATAGCTATTCTGCTAAATTGACTTTAATTATATAGTAGTCGATGTTGAATATGTAACAAATAACATAATTTTTTATTAATTATAATAAGGATGACGGATTTAAAACATACATAAACATTACTATTAGTGGTCTCTACAGGAAATTGAGACGTAATTTAACTTTCTCTGTAGTGGACAACGCTGTGTGACATAATAAATTCATAATGCTGTAAACGTTTTTGTAATATCTAGATAATTTTTATTGTAATAAGGCTAAGTCTTAATTGTAATACTCTGTTATCATATGTTATTCGCTATATTCAAAATGCACAACTGTGCGAATTATGATTTTATTGGGAAAAGTGTTGGGTTGTTCATTAAAAAAAATGTCATGTGGCTAGTCGGTTCGACATGACATGATATGTCATGTCGAACCGACTAATTAATATCGGCTGTCAGTCAGTCTCCAGGCTGCCTCGCAAACTGGCGGCGACCACTGGTTGCGATGAGAATCTACAAGAGCCGGACTCCTGTTTGTGTTTTTACACTGAACGCCTGACATCTGGAGAGCCCTCATTGGGACGCCTGCAACATTAAGCAAAGCCAATGGGCTACGCCGGCTGCCACTTCAATGCGGTCCACGAGGTTTCCCACTTTGTAGCGTAGCTCTTCCAGGTTCGAGTTACCTCACCTCGTCTCGGTAGTTATCGTCCTGTCATTTGGATTCCTTAGGCTCAGCGGGTCCGGGAACCTCCTGGGTAGGTTTCACCTTTACCCATGCCCTTTTTCGTCGTTCCTGAGTTCTGCCAGTCCAGATTACTACTTGAACACTGTCCAGAGGTAGTGAACAATTTCCACCATATCTGGACAGTACCAAAGGCAGAGGACCCGGCTGCCTCTAACGTACTTTCCACTGTGCCCTTATTTTAACGGACGGACAGTACGAACGCTGAAAGCATTCGAACAACCCTCAGGAAGGTGGTTTCTACCTCGACATAGGCGGCAGCATCTGTCCTGCCTGTCGAGTGAGACGCTGCCGTCTCCATTGCCCAGACTGCACCCAAAGGTGGTTCCAGACCCTACACCGCAAAAATTGTTTTACACAATTTTTTTTCTTTAAACGTCACTATTTTGATTTTGATGTATGTATTTTTTGTACAAACAGTTCGTTTGGAAAGATTTTATTATATTTTAAGTAAATGAATTTTTTATATAATTACATAATTCAAACATGAAAATAATATTGGTGATGGTTGATACCTGTTCTTGGCCAAATAGTTTACATTGAGTATCTTCATAAAAACATTTTTGCTAATCTCAAGTACAAAATTAGAAAAACAGAATGACTAAATGTGCTAATTTTTTTATTGTAATATTTTGTATGAAAACCAAATTACTTCTTCAAATTAAAGAAGCTGTTTAAAATTTTAAATTTCAACCGTGTTCCTATCGCTGTTGTAAACAAAAAAGATGTAAATCCGGAAAGGATATTACAAAAAACCATATTATCATAAACCTTTACTTATGATTAATTTAAATACTCAGACATTTAGTAGGAATGTTAACAAAACATTCCTCTGTAATTCAAATTTAAAAGTATCCAAACGTTTATCCGCTTAATTGAAGTATATTTTTTACACCACCTACATTAAAATCTATAAAATTCAATTCCTAATAAATATAAACGGCGGAAGGAACATTGCTGACTTCACAACTCTTATTATCATTCTCGGGAATTGCAGGATAATGAAACGATTACAAACTCAATGGTGTTGCGTCGTTTCATTACAGAATCCCTATGACCACCTCTCGGCTCCATCATCAGATCCTGGATACTATCAAAATATAAAATACTTGTCAATACGAATGTATAAATATGCCTGCAAAATTTCAGCACAATCCTTTGAAGACACCTGCTTGAAATTTAATTTGAAAGATTTGATTACAAACAAACATTGGGACAGGTGAAACTAAAAAAAACAAGTGATTAATATAAAAAGATTTTTCTATTACTTATTCATAAAAAAAGCCCTTTCATTTGTTACCCTTATTGGGTGATTGTTCTGAAATATGTTCGCTGCCATTTTGTTACGGCGGCTATTTTGGATTAATAAAAATACCGATTATATATAATTGCATTGACATCAGAAACTACATCGCCGATTAAGTTGTATATATTTTAATCAGCGCGAGAAATTCTATTGCGCGATGCTGGATTGGTAGCTTCTTCGTGCACTACGTTACTCCATAGTATGCTGCCGCTGTATGTGGAAGTCGCCACATATCGAACGATCACTAGTATAAATAAATCGAACTTAGAATCAGAGACATAATCTATTACACAATTTATCCTGTCTATTATTTAGTCACATGACTAAACTCAACTAATTATTACAAAAAAAACACTTAATCCAACGCACACATCACCCTGATATATTAAGCTCACTCTCGCTGACACAAATGAAGTATAATATAATATTTGACAGGCTTCCTGTATGTTTGATATGATATGTAAGATAACTATCGATGTAGGCCCAAGGAGGAAATATTAATCAAGGCCTTAAGCTTTCGTACAATATCCGTTGTTGATTTGACAAGATAAGAAACATATCATGTTTATATAAAGTAGTAGTTAGTGATCCCGATTACTGAGCCACTTATAATGTAAAAGGTTTTAGTGATAAATTAATAAACAACAACAAACAACAACAACCCATAATGTCCCACTGCTGGGCTCGGGTCTCCTCTCAGGAGAGGGTTAAGGCCATACATCTCCACGCTGGCCAAATGCGGGTTGGGGACTGGCAAGAATACGTTGTGGCTACGTAAATCTTGCCGTTGGACGTTTTTAAGCCGCCTGAAGGCCTCCAACTAAGCTTCACGACTGTTATCGTATGATAACAACCGGGACCGACTGCTTAACGTGACCTCCGAATCACGGAGACGCTCATGGTAACATGCCACTAGCGGTCACCCATCCAGGTACTGACCGCGCCATCATTGCTTACCCTCGGTGATTGTTTCTAATCACCGAGTGCAACTGGGCTATGAGCGCCTTTAAGATTAATGTAGTTTAATATATTCATGAGCAATTTGGTTACCATAGCAAAAATATTTTAAAAACTACCTCAACTGCAGTATGATTTCAATAAGATCAATTTAATTGAATTTTTATAAAATTAAGTTAAAGCAAAACCACGTGTTAAATTGTTTCATCTGTTACTATCGTCAAATATTTTATTACGTTTACTGTTCAAATTGATCTAGATTCTACCAACCTTATATTTTGTGAAATATTTACATTCATATATCATTTTAAAATAATTTTAATTGATGGCCATTTTGTTAATATTTTTTGTACAAAACGATTTAATTAGGCCGGATATCGCTACTCAAGGTAGCACTATTTATTATATTTCCCGGCATTTTAAAATAAATTAAAGACAATAACACTACTAAAAACACTACCGATCTGTGGTACTAACTTCTTTGTTAAACAACTTGAGAAAAAAAAATTCAAAAATAAATTCGACGATTATCAATCACTGTCAAATCTTGATTAAAATGAATATTATAAAAGTACCTAGTTAAATAATTTATATGTATTTTATTTGTTGTGGAAACTCTTATTTATAAACTATAGATCAAAATTTTACCAGTTAGTTAACAATTTACGTGATTAATAGGTATTACATATACAGGTAATCAGAATATATTGAAAATATTATATTTGAGATTAATGTATATGTTATACTAATTTATTAGATTGAAAAATAAAAGTTGAGTTCTCAAATAAGAAGTGAAGTATAAGGTTAAGACTTACCGGTAGTTACGGACCGAAAGTCCATCTTAAAACCCCTAGTGGTATTTAGTTACATCCTTTAATACAAGTTTTTCTGAAAGGAAAACATTCCTTTTGAAATAATATTGTTGCTCTCTTAAAAATCTCTTAGAAATCGGTTTACCTCCAATAAAAGCCACGCTGTTTACTAATACTGGTAGTAACTATTCAACTCATTTACATATTTTTCCATTCGTTAGTTGTCATTTCTAACATTCTCTAGAATTAATATACAGACAGCATAGTTGATTGGATTGGACTAATGTCCAGTCCCCCTTCAGGACTTTTCTGATACCATTGTGTAACCTTTTTCACAGCCCATTCAAGAAAAAAGAACAAAATTATCCATTTTGTCGTTTGTGTTGTATAAAGCAAAAATATTCACAATTAAAATTAATAACACCAATGAAACACAAAATTTTCTAAAAGACGTCACAATGAAAAACAAATGACAATTTGGCAACTTGAAAAATTATAATGTTCCAGAAAATTCTGATTATTTTTTTTTACTGTATGTTTACAGATGAATGAAACACACGTCCAAGCGAGGATAGTTTTAATGATTTACGCATTTATACCGCATTTACACTTTAGTCCGTGGATCTAAATATCGTGATACAGGAAATCGGTATAACGCCATCTATCGAACTCAAACTAAAACTAATGTACGTTGTTTACATTGAATAAGATGTATTATTTATTACCAACGATTTTTATGCGTATAGTTAAATAAACTATTTTTGTGACAGTTTTACGTTTATTAATTAGTATAAATAGTCATAGAATAGCTAATTTAACAACTATATATATGCAACATTTCTCTAAAAACATAACCATATTGTGCTATCTCGAAAATATTAATGAACGTGGTTTTGTTGAACCGTTTTGTCTAAGAATTAGCGATCTGGACTGCTAAGCCAGTGGGCGTAAATTCAATTCTCATATAAGACAAATATTGAGTAATGAGCACGACCATATCTTGTTACATGTTGGAGTATATTTAAGTTTTTTTTCTAATCTATTTATTTTATATTTATCTCGACAAATAAATAAAATTGGAGTCTGTTTATAATATTAAAATCACCGCTTATTACTAAATTCATATGCATGGTACTGTCGGTCTGTTCTTCCTAAACTCTGAAACGGCCGGACCGTTTTCGATGGGACTTTCACGGGCTGATGATTCAGATAGCTGATGTTATAAGGAGTAGGAGGAGGCGAACTACAGGAAACTAAAAAACTGGTATATATTCAACCACTGTCTGGGTTACCACTAAATATATTAGTTATTTGGTTACAATGAGAAAGGTTAAGCCAATTTTCAAATCAGAGGCACTGTGTGTAAAATGTTTCAAGTTTGACATTTCACTTCGGTTTTATTGCTTTAATGAATTTTATTAATTTTAAAACTGACTTTTTTATCCCCCATTACCATCACACCGAAAAAACTCACCTTAGTGATGTCTTACACGACGTAAGTATACAAAATAAAAATATTTATATAAATACGTCGATATTTTTGTAAAATCAATGCATTAGTTAACTCAATATGTCCAAATATGAAGTAGGTTGTATGTAAAAAATTGTAGTAGTAAATGTAGTTAGTTTTTTTTTTTAAGTAGATCGTAGGAGAGCCACGCTTTGGCATAATTAGGCCGCCTCGACCGGAGTGATACAACGGCCTCACAGAAAACCAGTGTGGAACAGTGGATGGACATTTTTTTTTCTTTTTACCCTTGGGAAAACCCCCTCGGACCTTCACCCCACCGGGGTTTGCGGCGGGGTGGTGTGTCGGAATCGAACCGACTAAAACCACACGGTGTGCCACTCTGCGCCCGAAACGGGAGGGATCCAGGAACCGCTTGCTTACGCCATCCGGACCCCTCCCAGCGCCTGCCCGCACCGAAGCGGGCACCGTCTCTAGATGTTAAATTCTCTCAATTTGGGCGACGTACAGCACACGCATAACGTCGCCCCCACGCGGCTGGCCTGTGAAGCGGATGGGGGGGAAAACCCGTCACGCCCATCCGCGGCCACACTCAGGGCGGCATGAGGCGCTGGTAGGCGCACCTCCGCCGCCCGGTTCACTGGCGGTGGATCAGGTCCGAGTGGAGATCATCCTTCCGGGCCTTCTCCGCCGCCTCCTTCNGCCGCCCGGTTCACTGGCGGTGGATCAGGTCCGAGTGGAGATCATCCTTCCGGGCCTTCTCCGCCGCCTCCTTCTGCGAGATGACTTCCTCGCAGAAGGTCACAACCGCGGTAAAACTGCTCTCGCCGCCGGCCATGGAGCGTATGACAGCTGGCAGCGAGAGATCTCCTCCTCTCTGACTGCAGTGAGGGCCCGACGCTGCGGCGCCCAAGCGGGGCACACCGCCAGAGTTTTCCGGATCGGCATACCCCAACCTCTCCCCCCTCCCACCGCCTCTCGTCCGCTCTCCCCCAAAGGCTGGCAATGCACTTGTGACGCCCCTGTTGTTGCGGGTGTACATGGACGGCGATAATCGCTTACCATCAGGCGAAACGTCTGCTCGTTTGCCCATAAGGTCACTGTTGTCATATTACAGTAAATGCTGTGTATACCGTAAATATTATATATATCAGATACAATCCCACATTATATTATAATTAGCTATAAGTATAATCTGTATGATGTACTTTACAAATAAATACACGTTCACGGTAATATGCACAATGCCAGTTTATACTTGTCATTTATCTGATTTATTAAGGCACCTCTTATAAATCCAACTTTTTATAACAATAATGAACACATAAATCATAAACAACTATTACAGTCCAATTTTATAAGGAACTATAATTTGACAGATTAACTTCACTTAGTCAAGGTTGAATATTAAAAAGTTAAAACTTAACACTTTTAGTTCAGAATGTTAAATTACCTTGACTTGTGACTGAGTTATCATTATTTACGAAGGTTTCATACTACAGCTGACAGCCATTGGATTCAATTAGATTTTTCTTCTTTCAAGTATGTGTAAGTCTTATAAGTATGTATAAGTACGGACATGGATTTACCACGACGGAAAATGGGACGGAGGATCGACACTGCATTGACAAATAAACTCCTGTAATATATACTAAAATGATAAAATTTGACTGCCCCGGTGGCGCAGTAGTAGTGTACGCGGTCTCGGGTACGATTCCCGGGTCGGACCCAATGTTTGTATGATCTGCAAATATTTGTTTCGGAGTTTGGGTGTTTTCTATGTATAATATGTATGTATTTACAAAAAAAAAGTATTTACTCGTATGTATTCATATCAGTTGTCCAGTACCCATTTTTTTTTGCATGTGGAAACCCCCTCGGACCTTCACCCCACCGGGGTTTGGGGCGGTGTGTCGGAATCGAACCGACTAAAACCACACGGTGTGCCACTCTGCGCCTGAGACGGGAGAGATCCGGGAACCGCTTTCTTACGCCATCCGGACCCCTCAGTTGTCCAGTACCCATAATACAAGCTCTGCTTAGTTTGGGACTAGATGGCATTGTGTGTTAGATGTCAGAAATATTTATATATTTATTATAAAGAGGTAAACTTTCTAACTTTATTTGTATCGTTGTAGGAGGCAACCTTCAGAAGTACTGACCCGATCCTGAAAATTGTTTCACTTACAGAAAGCAACTCTATTCAGGAGTGACATATTTTATTATTTGATTGAACAAAACATTCAGTTCAAAATAATAGTAATTGTAAATCAACTAGTAGTAGAAGTAAAGCCAACGAAGTAGGCGCGTATCGGCTAGTTTTATATACTTTACCTTGGATTTTGTAAGTTTTGATGTGAATATGACCTTCATCCGAGCTTACTAAACTTACCTGCTAAACTACATTAGAATTGTATATAATTAGCCTTGATAACGAAACGCTAACTATTTTATGGTTAAGTCTACTTTCCTTTGATCGAGTGGTTGCCGAACTGCGATAGACTATATTGAATCATGAGTGTGTATTTTTGATCATTTTATACCCACATCAATTTCATATCAACTACTTGCAGAAACTAGATTGACAGAAAGCTCATTATATATTTTGAAATATCTGCCTCTCTGCGTGATGTAAAAAAATTCAAGAGTGGTGATCACTGACATGGTGACTCACACTATTTCGGCGAGAAGATTTTGCATCGTTGAGTACTTTTCAACAAAAACTGTCATTTTAGGTTGGGCTATTGTAAGGTATGGTAGTACTGCCCGGTCGAGCCGGTCCGTTTGTGCTGAAATCAGTGTGGCTTTATTATCTTCATAAATGTTTGAAATATTTATGTATAAAGCATTTGTAGTGTAAGTATTATGTGGAACAGGCTTTTGAACAAATAAAAGAATTCGTTAATTCGAACCAAAGGGTCCTGAGATTACCGCGTTCAACCAAATAAACACTTGAGCTTTATTATTTGAGTTAAGATTCGATGCATTTATGTCTATTCAACAGCAAAGGACGTTAAATATATAAAAGCTAAAAGTATGCATTTCATTAAAAATACTTTTCTTATAGTGTCAACTATATTCACCTGCATATTTACAGAAAAAATATTACTAAAAAGGTTTGTCATAATTTGGTATAAATTTCATGTTTCAATGAAAATTTAAACTTTTTATTTAATTGAAAAAAGAGAATGATTGCGATTTTTCTTTAATAAAATTTATACAAATGCACTGAAGTTAAAACGTTTTTTTTTATTTATTAAATTATTACAATTTTATTATGAATTCCATGTTATCGTGGGTCAGCGTTTAGTGATATGTAGTATAAAATAACATGTCATGACTGACTGGCTGACTGATTCATCATCGCCCAGCGTAAGCTATTAAAGTAACGGCTGTGAAATTTGGCAGGTAGGATCGTTTTACATAGTAGACATCCACAAAGTAAGGAATTTCGGCATTTCTACCTCTAAGGGGGTGAAATAGGGATTGTAAGTTTGTATGGAAATACGTCATTTTTTAAGTTAAAAAGATGAAACTCCATTCTTGGGCTGTTGATTAAAAATGAGTAGATGCCTATTTAAACGTTTTTGGATACTCTACCTCTAAGGGGGTGAAATAGGGGCTAAAAGATTATATGGGAGTCCTTTATTTTTAAGTTAGAATCATGAAACTTTATTTTTGGGCTACTGATTAAAAATGAGTAGACATGTATTTAAGCGTTTCTTAATATTTTAACCCTAAGAGGATGAAATAGGGATTGAAAGGACAATTTTTAAAAAATTTGTTACATACAAATGTAAGTCCCTTATTTTTTAAGGCTTCTTATTAAAATGATACCGAGGATCGAACTAAGTGGCATGCAATTGGAGAGGCCTATGTCTGCTGGACAGTGGACTGCGATAGGCTGATGATGATGATAATGATGATGATTATGATTAAAAATGAGTTGAGACACACAGTTAAGCGTTTCTGGATATTCAAAGAGAGTGAAATAGGGGTTTAAAGGTTGTATGGAAGTCCGACAGGTTTTTAAGTTGGAAACATGAATTTTTTTTGGACTAATGATTAAAGATTATGGATAGATACGTATGTTTAACGAAAATATCCTTCAATATTTACTTCTGATTTAACAAAAAAAAAACTATTTTAACAAATGTAATTGGTAAATGTACTGGTAACTATTTTTTTACTTATTCAATAAATCGAGAATTTTTATTTATTTCAAAAGCGTCGAAAATATTATGAAATGACTAGCTTTTACCCGCGGCTACGCACGCATGTCTTTCAGTTGCCACGGTAAAGATTGAATATCTATATACTTTCAGAATCTGCAAAACATCTTAATTAAAGATTTCATTGAAATCGGTGCAGCAGTTTACATGTGAAAGCGTAACAGATAGGCAGAGTTACTTTCGAATTTGTAATGTGGCGACATCCACATACAGCGCAACAGAAATTTACTAAAGCGCTATCTACCCAAGATACACTGAACTACGGAGTAACGTAGTAAACGAAGAGACTACCAATCCTGAATCGCGCAATAAAAGTTCTAGCGTTGATTAACATATATACATCATCCCAACGCCAACCGTTGGGCAGTGGCCCACCTGGTATGATAACCTCGCCTGGCCGAAGGATCCTCCCTTTGTGTTCGAGGGACATGTGACCCGTTCCTCCACAGTTATGTAAGTATGGATTATCTATATTTTGATTATTAGCTTAAAATATTATGTCTAAATTAGACCAATTTTTATTCATTTTCTTAGCATGCCAGTAATATTCTAATAAGATTTTAAAAAGTGAGTTTACAAAAGGTTTATTTAGTTTAGTATATGGTATATTTTTTATAAAATATATTCCATCAAAACTTTACCACCTATCAATCAATTTTTATAAAATCCCTTTTTACACTTCATTATTTTCCAATAAAAATCCCACCATCAAGGAATGAATGGCCTTGTAACTAGTAATTGCAACAACTACAAGATACGAAACAGCAAATTACTTTACAATTAGTCCAGCCATTTAATATTTTTAATATTTACCCGCAAAGTTTTCCGAGTGTTTAAAAAATTTGTGATTTTATAGATTTCAAAGTGCTCTTTTCGAATTTTCACTTTGTCACCTCGTATCTTTACCACTCGTGCAAACAAACTCGTAAAATAAGTTGGAACGAAGTTATTACCAAAAACTTATTTTGGAGCGCCATTTTTTCACCATCATACGAAGTGGAAAATTGTAAATTCGAAACGAGCACCTCGAAATCTATAGAATTACATTTTTTTTTAAATCCCCGAAAACTTTCAAAGTAACTAGCTTTTTAAGCACCAAATGACTTTACTAAATGCATTTCGGAGAAATGTTTAAGAAAGATTTAAATCGTTCGAAAATCGCGGCCTGAACTCCGAGTTCACCTTGGTGACGTAACACCAATCAGTCAATTATATTTTTTACTTGAAATGTGACGTAAGGACATTTGTAGTCTTTTTATGCCAGTATTAATTTATAAAAAAGTGTAGCAGCCTTCTTTGGCGAAACGATAACGAACATGTTTTTAATTTCATTTCCGAACACTACTTTTACTTCTTGCGTAATAATATTCAGAAAAGATTTGTTTAATTGTTCAACACTGTTTTTGTGTTAAATAACACTAAAAATATCACTGCATAAAACTTGATGAATTACGATTGTATTTTCATTTCATGCCATCTAAATCTAAATTGCAAATTTAATATATTATCAATTTACATTATTTTAAATTACCTGTATATAAACATTAGTAAAAAAGCATTCATTTACAAATTAATTGAGCTACCGTCTTTGCAATAAGTTTAGGAGTGAAAGATAAAAAAAAAACTAATTACACGGAACAGAGACTTAAACGAAAGCGAAGCTATAAAACAAACGGAAGAGAAAGACACTACTCATAATTCATGTGCTATCAAAAATCTGGCCCAAAATTACAACAACACAATGCACACCAAAATATTTAGTGAATGGACTCGGCAAAGGCGTCTGCATATTTGAATACAATAAAATCCATGAGCGGTAAAACAACGGGCTGGTCGTTTCGACCACATGATAACATCATATACATTTCTATTTACACACAATACCATAATGTGTAAATAAACAGTGTCATGTGTTTTGTCATTTCGTGGGAAATGACTCAAATGAGTTCTGTGTGAACTATGGCAGCTATTAATGTAATGTCAGGATCACGACGCAGTGATGAAATGAAGTAAATGCTTTTATCTTTGAGTGGAATTCTAGAGTTTCGGTAGTTGCAGATTAATAGCGAAGATATACTCAAACAATTTCTCTCAACAAGGTCGTTTGGCTCCAGTATTTTTTTAAATTAGATTTTGAGAGCAAATCATTGTAATTGATGCATGAATTGTGACTTTGCGCTGAAAATAACATCTAGGTATATTGAGTTGCTTTTGTCCACCAATGTGTACTGTTTACAAGAATATTTGTTTAAATGTCAATCGAGTTGATAATTCAAATATTTAGTAGGTGACTCTTCTAAAAATGTTATATTCTAAAATATTACATGACTTATTTGACTTCATCGGGGAAGAGCTGGCTACCGAGGGGGAGCCACGCTTACTTAGGAAGAGCCATGCTCAGCACGAAGGGGCCGGCTCGACCGCGGCCTCAAGAAAAGCGGTTTGAAACAGCGCTTGCGCTGTGTTCACCGAGTGAGTGTAGATACCCCAACCCCTCCACCCATCCCCTTCCCCATCCCCCAAACGCCGGCAACGCACTTGTGATGCCTTCGTTGCGTTGTGGGTGTCCATGGACGGTTATAATCGCTTACCATCAGGCAATACGTTTACTCCTTTGCCACCTATTCCATAAAAAAAAACTAATATACAGCCTTTTAATAGTCTACTGATGTGCAAACATAGCCTCTTTTCACCGGACTACGACGAAGCCAAAAGATAGGTTAATAAGTTTGGCACTCTATGCATATTTGTTTGTTCCACTATAGCGCCTAAACTGCTGATATGTAATAATTGCTCGGGTGCCATAGAATATATAAATCTCATATAAACTTTTTACATGGTCGGTTCACTGTCTTCTTGCTAAAAAGCATATTTATTTGATTTATATAAAATATATGGCACGAAAACATTTTCTTATGAATTTGAGCGTCTCAATAAAACTTAGTTAACAATAACGAAACGTTATTTTCTTACATTAGTAGTCTTGATATTTAGTAATTACAACTTTAGCTGTTGTCCTGTAAAAAGGTATAATAAAATAATAAAAGAGTAAGTTATTTGGTTATAGCGTTTCTAAAACGGAATACTATAACACTTATTTTCAATTGAAAGCTTGTATGCTTATAATTACTCTTATAAGTAACATGCAACTACGTTAGAATCATCATAATATAATATGAGATTTAATAACGATTGTCTGTGAGCAAAGTTATGTTTTAATAATTGATTTCAAATAATAGTCCCAAACCAAGCATAGCTTGTATTATGGGTACTAGACAACAATATTTATGTCTAACGCATTTGTGACACCTCTGGTGTTACGGGTGTCCATGGGCGGCAGTCATCGCTTACCATCAGGCGAAACGACTTCTCGTTTGCCTCTTTTACCATAAAAAAAAATTGTAAATTCATTACACATGAAGAGTCTAACCTGTTAACATTCGCTATTATATTTAAATTACAATAAAGTGAGGTTAATCACAATAATGCTAATTATTTAATAAAGGATTTTTCATGTTATTAGAATAAGGCGTAACACATCTAATTGTTTTATAAAGTTAATACATAATCATATCCATTGGTTGTTGTAAAAAATAGAATAAAGAAATCATTTTTGTTGCAGCATTGTAAGAGAAAAGAAAAGCTGCAAATAAATGCATAGGCATCTTAATTTTTTTAATTGCCTATCAAACATACCAACTAATAAATAGTATTTTTGCGTTGAGTAAATAAATTCAAGTGTGTTGTCAAGAGTGTAATAATAAATTGATTGAGTGATGGTTCTATTGACTTTAAATCACGAGTGATATTAACTAAATAACAAGTTATGTCAGCAAGGCTGACGTTACCCTAAAAGTCAATCTGCGCTTCATTCTCCGATATATACTATTTTACAATAAAAGTATGCAAAAAACAATACCAGCACCAATAATAAAGCCCTAGGAATGTTTTAGTTAGTAATTATATATTATTATTATATCATCATCATCAGCCCGTCGCAGTCCACTGCTGAACGTAGGCTTCTCCCAAGGAATACCAGAGAGCCCGGTCTGATACTTTTTGCATCCTGTCGCTGCCAACCCTCCTATGCCATTCGTTCCGCCATTCCTATAAATTCTAGTAAGTAATTGTACAGACCAGTGCAATTCTTCCCCTAATTATTAGGAGTTAAGCGTGTTAGTGTATTTATATACAAAGTGTCGTTACGAGAGACCAGAAGAAGGTTCAAGAAGAATTTATGCTATTCTGATTTGTAATTCTTTTATGGCTAATTTCCTGTTTAATAGTATTCATTCATTACAAAAGACGTAGGCATTATAAAAATATGATAATAAAATCAAATTACATTTCTGTAATTTGTAAACCTCTATTAATATTTTTTTATCGGTGCTAAATGTAAGACTGTATCTGATTGTATTGCTCAATTGGGTAGATATGACGTCAAAAACTTGCACTTGCCTACGGAAAGTGTAAATTTTGGTGAGATAGAATGAAAGTGTTATTGGGGCCAAATAGTAATTGTATAGTCAGTAATAATAGTGATATATTATCTTTGACCTTTCTCATAACCACGTTTTTTTCAACTGATTCGACTTCCTAAGTTGAATTACCATATCCCTTTTTCCGTCTCTCCTTGTTTCATTTATCTCATGATGACTGTCAAAAATGCATAAGATCAATCATATTAACCTTGCTTTGATAGAAATTTGAGCATGTATAGGAAAATATGATTTACTTTTGTTTGCATAAATAATGATTTTCTCGTAATTATTAATAGAAAAAATCTCTGGAATCTCTGTATTATGACATATAACTATGAAATAAAATAAGTAGAAAAGAATAATGTTGATGGCAATATGACACAAGGTAAAATTAAAAAATTAAATAAAATCTCTACGTAAGCACTTAATCGAGTAATCATACGCCAAAATAGCCTTACATCTTATTGAAAAAGAGTTGATATTCTTACACTTCTGAACAGATATTAACCAAACATAGCTAAGAACCACCGCAAGGAAACTGACTTTAAAATGAAAAGAACTGCATCGAAATCGATCATTCTGTTTCAGAGCTAAGATTCCACAGACAGACACCACACACAGACAGACATCGACTTCAAACTTATAAAATCCCTCTTTTGCGCCAGGGGTTAAAAAGTACCTAACTAACATATAGAATTTAGCCGTTTCACAAATTCAAATTCTTTAGCATAGGAAACATAATGAGAGTTATAATAAAAGCCAATAAAAGCATTAACCATGAACCCTTTATTTACAACCATAGACTTCATCAACAACCCATAATGTGCCACAACTGGGCTCTGAGAGGGTAGGGGAATGACAAGCATATGTTGTGTCTACGTGCCGTTTGCCGTTAGATGTTTTTAAGCCGAAGGCCTCCAACTAAGCTTCACGACTTTTATCGTATGATAACAACCGACTGCTTAACGTGTACTCCGAATCACGGAGACGCTCATGGTAACATGCCACCAGCGGTCACCCATCTAGGTACTGACCGCGCCGTCGTTGTTTACCCTCGGTGATTGTTTCTAATCACCGAGTGCAACTGGGCTATGAGCGCCTAAGACTTATTAATTCATAACTATCTTAAACAACTATAACGTACTTAGGCAGTTAGAACGATAGAAGCGTGTAAAATAATTTTCACAAATTACTTGGCGATTTATAGAATTAATTACTTTCATTCACTAATGTTTATTACGACTCTTGTATAAATTGCTTACATTGTGAAATAAGTACTTGATAATGGATCTTGTTTATTATACTACAGATTTACTTTGCAATAATAATCTGCCTCGGTGGCGCAGTGGTAGCGTATGCGACTGCTGTGCTAGAGGTCTTGGGTTCGATTCCCGAGTCGCACCAAATGTTTGTATGATCTGCAAATATTTGTTTCGGAGTTTGGGTGTTTTCTATATATAATATATATGTAAGTGTATATGTATTAATATCAGTTGTCTTGTACCCATAATACAAGCTCTGCTTAGTTTGGGACCAGATGGCGTTGTGTTAAAATGTCCGAAAATATTTATAAAAAATAATAATAATATATCGAATACTTACCATTCTCTGCTTGACGATTTAATTTTTTTTCCGCACTATGAGTGAAAGTTTTCTCACAAGCACGTATTCAAAAAAGAAATATCTACGAATGTCCAGTCTAACAACATCTTGAAACATTTGTTTACGTAAACACGGATAAGAAATACTTACATAAGAAAACATAAAGAAAGCTTTGTATAAAGCTAGGTAATAAACGTAATTATTACTAACTCAACAGTTTTAACATCTTTACAGTAATTGTACTATCGTTCGATATAGTTTGTTCCTAATCACTGTATAGCTAGCGTTGAAATTAAAAAAATAATATCACTTAACTGCTGAAATAGGTAGTGTAATGTAACAAAGTGAAAGTATTTGTAATAACTATTGAATTTAGCTATAATTTATATAAATATTATTATATTTATATTCGACTTTGGTTGACATTGATTATAGACAATTTAGCATTTGCATTTTTTTAAGAATTGAAAGCTTCGCGTGGAATTCCTTGAATGAATGGCAAATCCTTCTCCGCTAGCACTATGTAATGAATAATTATGAGATTAAAACCGTTTAGCAAGTAAACCCATCCATCCTAATAAATTTCATATATGTATCATATTTTTAAAACTGTGTTAAATAGTAACTGTGTTAATTCTGCTCATAAAGTTCTTACAACTGCATTAATAAAACGCATTCCTACATGGTCTAAATACGATATGGTTAAAGTCTACTTAGTCTCAAAATTAGATAGCGTCGAAAATATTTTACTTAATTATAAAAATCATGTGTGTGATATACAGGATTTTTATAAAAAAAAGCTATAAAATACTTGAATCAATATGTATTGATGAGTTTTGATGTCGTTAGTAAAAGAGCAACATTTATTGACGGATCAAGAAAATCGTAGACGAATGATTTTGATTTCAAAAATATTATATTACGTCATCTTTTTGCCATTAATGACAACTTGTGATCTAGGTGTTTCATTGTAATCAAAAACTAAAAAACTTTTAAACGAAATTTTGTAAAAGTTTGCAATTGTCTATAATACGATACTATTATTATTAGCAGCCAAATAAATACAAAAACAATAGCATGAGATACGCTAGGCGATACAAAAGTCCCATACAAACCTGCCATTGTCCTATTTGGCTTTATTAATATCAGTTGTCTAGTACCCATATTACAAGCTTTGCTTAGATCTGGGATTGATGACGTTGTGGGTTAAAATGCCCGAAAATATTTGTTTATTAAATATTTTATTTATTTATGTACCTACGAACAGAAATTTGTTAGATCACCATATTTTTTAAGATTAAAATAGTATGTTTTTTATTAATTTAACTTTCTGATTGGTTTATTTAAGACTACAAAAGACAGGCATCAACTAAAACACGTCCATAACATGCAATGACTATTACTGACTTAGATATCATAGTTTCTTAATATCAGTGATTAAGCCTCTATTTGTTATTAATGCAAGTTGTGAAACATTAAGATCAACTATCAATCAACATGTTGCAAATGAATTTTAATAAAAAGGTGTCTTATCACATCTCCAATCATTAATCAGCATACGTGATAATTAGAACATTATACCATGAACATGTACAACGCTTTACCTCGTGACAAATAGCAAAGCTCGTTCCCATGATTATAATACATAATTGCTAGAGTGCTAGGCGACCTCCAATATACGTTATAATGCGCACTTATTGGACTAATTAGTTCTTATAACTGAACTTGACGAGAACGATGATTTCTGTCCATAGTTAACAGGGTGTTACTTATAGAATACTAAAATTATCATCATTATGGTAAAACATCTTATCTACCCCTACCTAAGATTGCTAGCCGCTGTACATCAACCGCAGGCAACGTTGGGGGTGAAACTAGCCTAAAAAATGTAGCCTAAGTTACTCCTAATATCATTAACTACCTTTTTTACCTATCAGTGAAAGTACATCCGTTCCAGGGATTAGCCGTAACAAACAGAAAGACAGACAGATATTAAAAAATATAATTGAATTTTCATGTAAGTATCTTATATACTTTCCGTTACATTTAGAATAAAACTGTTAATTTGGAATAATAAACAGACAATTTTATTTATTTATATAGATGTATGGATGACAGTTAACAAACTCTTATTCTACTAAAAGTATAAATGTGAAAGTTTGTTAGAACGGATTTTTACTCTAGCTTATACATCGGAATAACATAGGCTACTATTTGCCGCGATAACCAACATATACGGGTGGAGCCGCGGGCATAAACTAGTATCCTAATAAATCATTGCTAAGGTTTATCTATTTATTTACACTACAGCACTGCAGCAGCACTTAGGATTAGTACTAGAATGCTGTTAAGGTGTAAAATATTAAGAATATGGGGAGGAATGTTGGTATCGTTCAAGATGTTAACGACTGCTGCCAAATAATAACACAGGTATTTCTTAGGTACACTTGCAAACATTTTACGTTTAAACAATTCTAAAGTTCTAGAAACAACAACTTGACAGTACTAATAAAAAAACTAGGGTATAATGATCTCCGATCTCCATATTTTTATGTTTATTTACATTACTTTAGTAATAGAAAAAATATAAATCTGACTATTCAGCACTTTCGAAATCATTTTTGCTTATGTTAGATAAGACAATGAATTGTTTTTTAAATATACAAAAAAATTGATTCAAAACTACAAACGATTTGTTTTGTTTCTCTCGAAAGTTACCCGAGTCAATAAATAAAAGACAATTTATCAACATTTAATTACGTTCAATTTTAATTGTAATTAGCCAGAGGGGACGGATTTTCCGGTAAAAACCAGTTCGTGTTAAAAACGTGACCTTGACCTTCTCGAGCTATTGCGCTTACAATCCCTAATTCATTCGTATAAGCAATATCCTTTCCTCTTTTCACGACCTTCCCTTTTACCTACCTTTCGCTTTCAATATCATTTTCTATTTGATTCTCAAAATACACATTTTTAAATGTCATAGCTGCCCCAATGACTACTCTGCCTGATGTAAAGCATGACCAGAATCGAAGAGTGGTGAGATGCTTTTTAATTCCCGCTTAAAGGACCCCGCATCGTAGTGTGAGGGAATTTGCAATTTAGTTAAAATACTTAGTTTGTGAGAGTAGGACCTAATTATTAGTGAGACGCGATTTATTTTTATCCAGTTGATTATAAATTACTAAGAATTTTCAAATTTCATTACTGAAATTCAATTTCAGAATAAAAAAATGGATTTCATCATTTTAATCAAGACTGCAAGCTGTGATTTTTTACGGGTCTGAATGTATGTACGGTACAGTACTAATTGCTAAAGATTCACTAATAATAAAATAATTAAAACTTTAGCAGTCTTAAGAAATAAACTAGTATAGTGAAGAATTTTAGACTGCTTACAGAAAGGAATGTTGTACAAAGTTTTAAATATTTATTAAGTAACAATAGTTGGCCGCAATGTTTCGATCAATCGATTGTCTCCAAACTCGTAGGGCTTTGACCTATCGGCACGACCGCCTTTGACCTATCAGAAAGCAATCGTGTCTCACAGCACGAAACCGTACCACCTCTGACATAAATAGCTATTATAACAATTAAATCACATTTTATAATAAAACTGACTTAAACTAACTTGCATCCGGCTGGCCTTCATGTAGCCTTGCAGCAACACTTTCTAGAGAACATATTATAATTCATTAATTAGGACATAATATCCCATTTTTATTTTATGATATAAATCCGGAAATAACACATTAAATATATGTATAATATTATCCATTATGGAGGGCTGGGACTTCCCGGTAACTGATAGTTCGGTTTGCAGGCATTCGACCCTGATCAGTTGAAACTAGTTTCGTAACTAAAGATTAATGCGCCCGGCGTTTCTGTATTTTGATATCTTATCTTTTACTACTTATCGAAAATATTTTCGGAAATAATAAAATGTGTCTATATCCGTTCTTGACTAATTTGCTTATCTGTATTTCCTCAGGGTCTGTTTAGTATGCCTACTCTCTAGTTACAGCACTTCCTCAAACGATTGGTTACTCAACGTAATCATCATCTTCATCTTCCTAGCGTTTATTATTCCCAAGATTAATAAAAAAGAAACAAAAACAGTCCGATTCCTTCAGTTCCTCTTGATTGGCAGTCACAGGTGCTAAACGCGAGACCAACGAGGCAGTTACGCAACTTACTACTTCTATAAAAAAATACCTCTTGCGTTCTGTTATTCTTAATTCTAATCGACTTAAATAAACACTCTATATTCCCACCCTTGCTTTAAACATTCCTGGTAACCAAGCGGATGCCTTGCGTCAATTAGACCAAATCAAAGTTGCTAAAGTTATGGAGTATTTAATAATCCTGTGTCTATTTTCGAAGATTGATTTTCGAGTCTAACTTAAAATTCTATTAAAAGACGAATTAGGATTTCGACATTGAATCGCGGCATAACATATATAGGTTCTGAAATCTGAATAACATACTAAAATGTAAAAAAATGTCTTTGATATAGATATTTTACCTCGCTAGGGGCAGTATAGACTAGAAGTACGTGGTCGAATTAAGCTAAGCCTAATTCGTTACATCTATTACTAACGGAAGACGATGATACGAAAAATCCAACAAACCCAAGGTTTTGGTGTCCATATTCCTTTAGACATTTAAATTTAACTTTAAGACATTTAATATACGGTTTTTGAATGCAAGAAAAACAAGACAGTAAACACGAATTCCAATTTAGTGAGACGAATTTACTTCTGTTATTCTCTTACATAAACAATTTAGAACACTAAATCAGTAACGATAACTTTGTGTAATATTTTTATTGCTCTCGCATTTCTTAGAGATCACATCCTAGATATAATAACCGGAAAATGAATTTTAATAAGTTATGCCCACATCATCATCATCAAAAGTCTATTGCAGTCCACTGCTAGACGTGGGCCTCTCCAATTGCACGCCACTTAGTTCGATCCTCGGCTTCTCGAATCCAGCTCCTGCTAGCCGTCTTCCTCAAATCGTCACTCAAAAGGCTTTTATGTAAGTAGCTACTGAGACTTAATAGGTTAATGTTCCTAAGCTAAATTAATATTTTTATTTAGTTCATCTGTTCGCTGATTTCATCTCTTCCTGCTAGCCGTCTTCCTCAAATCGTCACTCCACCTGGCCTGTGGACGTCCTACACTACGTTTGTCGAGACGCGGTCTCCACTCAAGAACTCGTTTACCCCAACGGCTATCAGTCTTTCGACAAATATGGCCAGCCCACTGCTACTTCAGCTTGCTAATCCTGTGGGCTATGTAGGCGTCCTACACACAGACATTGTCTGTTTCATTCCTTTCGAAGCACACTATCACATCAACCGTCCACTATTGGACATAGGCCTCTCCTTAGAATTGTGCTTTTGCTACCATATCAAGCTGCCCAGATGGGTTAGTTTAGGGTTTTTTTCATATTTTCTTTTCAATTTACAATGATCTTGTTCTTGCGTATTTTGCTTTCTTAGTCGCCTCTTACGACAGCCATGAGGTGAATAAGAGTGTTTATGTTAATTATTCGAAATCAGTTTTCGACTCGTTAGAAACAAACAAATAACTACAGTATTGTGGACAAGGGAACTAAAGAATTTACATATCGTGTTTAACACGTACTTGACCGAAATTGTCCTATCTAACTGTTTTATCTAAAGACGGACTCCACGGTACAAAAGGCTTTTATGTAAGTAGCTACTGAGACTTAATAGGTGAATGTTCCTAAGCTAAATTAATATTTTTATTTAGTTCATCTGTTCGCTGATGCCCTGTGGCGTTCGTATTGTGTGCCGGCGAAAACTATCACGCGGTCCATTCTTGATTTCAAAATTGATATTTCTCCAAAAGTCGGTTATGTGATTCAATTATGTCACCGAAAAAAAATGACTGAACGCAATTATCTTTCGAAAGTTTAAACTACAATCTCTAGAAACCAACAGGCTTAATGATAGACTTCGAAATACTAAATGATAATATATAGAAAACATACACTAATGACATCACAATCACAAAGATATACTAATGAATTATTAATCTTTGATGCCCCATACAGTTGTGAGACACATTATGGGAAGAACAAACGTACGTAGGAAACTGTTTGCGCAGAAAAAAATTAAACAAGAAGTTTTTGGTCTGATTTTCTCCCTACTATATTTTATTCACAAAGGGAAGGTTTGTAATTACATATTCATACAAATGTCGTTTTTACCTCAAGTTTTAGAATAAGGTAAAATAATTAATTCCATAGTCAAATTCTTTTGGCATCAGTAAATACATATGGTTTACAAATATATTTTATCTAAGAAGGCATATTAGATTCAAAGTAAAATAAAACAAAAACATTGAAATAAATAGAGAAGCAAGAACAACCCTACCAAGTAAATGGTGCATTTAAAGGCAATTTATTAATATACAGTATCGGCCCGGTTATTCGTACAATAGTAGAAGTTGGCACAGACAACACAATAAATTAGATACAGTTGCTAAGCACGTTGGTCTAAATGATCCCAAATACAATGTTGGAAATTATACTCATATATTAGCCAGCACTAGCAATCGATGTGCTTGTTATACACCCAACCGTAATTTACACATTATTTATCAATGAGTTAAGAAAATATTTTAGTCTTTAGAGTTGAACACTCAATTTGTATCTTTAAGGATTAATTAAGATGACCTGGATATTTATTTTAGATCTAATTTGAACAAATCTTGATAATAAGATCTCGATAGTGAGAATAAAAAGTAGTATAAAAGTAGTTTAAAGCTACTTTTAGTAGTCATCAAAATGAAATATCGTTCATAATAATATATTATATAATAAACAATATCATATAATAATCCTATAAGGCTATACGTCCACGCTGGCCGAGTGCGGGCCGGGAACTGGCAAGACAACTTTGTGGCTACGTAATCTTGCCGTTGGATATTTTCAAGCGGCTCTAAGGCCTCGCTACTAAACTTCACGAATGTTATCTTATGATAACAACCGAGACCGACTGCTTAACGTGAACTCTGAATCACGGAGACGCTCAATGTTTCGTGCCACCAGCGGTCACCCATCCAAGCAACACCGCGCCTTCGTTGCTGCCTGTCTTTTGATAATAATAAAATAAGATAGTCTAAGTTGAGCATAATTCATATTTCAAACATTCATGGTCCTCGCGGAGTTACTCGTAGTTTTAATTATACATCAAAAGTGATATCAATACTTTATCGAAAGCAAATTCATAAACTTATCATTCTAATTATTGAAAAATTGTTCCGTAACAATACCATTTTATTTAAAATACCAATTTTTTTTATGACATTACAAACACATATTTAACGGTAATAATGAATACCCAGACTTAATACAACAATTTGTGGATTACAAAGCGTTGTCCCAAGTGCGAATTGAACCCACAACACTTGACGCAGTAGAAAACGTCCTGGCGACTGCTTAAGCCACTAGGCCAACCGTGCAGTCAAATAGCCTGTCAAATATTGAAGGGCCATGACGACTGGCCAGCAAAATATTTTAAGTATATAAGTTCCCTGGACTGGTATCAGTTTAGAGAAAATAAATATTTTTAAGAAGTACTCATTTTTTAGCCTAGTTTTCTTTATGCTTCTAAAGCACTAAAATGAACACTGATTAATATAAATGGTCATTATTACTACATAGGGAAAACCACTCAATAGAAGAGTTCTGTAGACTGGGTAAGGTGGTCGTGTTTTTTTTTAATTAGAAAACAATAAACAATAACAGACATAAAACACCCATCAAACCTGTAATGGTTTATCTTGGGTGTAAGTGTACAATCCTCATTTCATTCTTTTTTATAAAATTACTAAAGGCATAATAGGAACAATCATCAATCATCAACAACAACCCATAATGTCCCACTGCTGGGCTCGGGTCTCTTCTCGGGAGAGGGTTAAGGCCATACGTCCCAACGCTGGCCAAGTGCGGGTTGGGGACTGGCATGACAACGTTGTGACTACGTAATCTTGCCGTTGGGTATTTTTAAGCCGTCCAAAGGCCTCCAACTAAGCTTCACGACAGTTATTCTATGATAACAACCGGGGCTGACTGCTTAACGTGACCTCCGAATCACGGAGACGCTCATGGTAACATGCCACCAGCGGTCACCCATCCAGGTACATTACCCTCGGTGATTGTTTCTAATCACCGAGTGCAACTGGGTTATGAGCGGATATATAATAGGAACAAAAAATCAGGTAAATATATGAATTATTCAACATTGTTGGTAGCACTACAATAATTAATAGGCACAGGGTAGGTAGTAAATATTTCTAGCGATCGGTACAGTTGTTTACGTACAATGGAGCTTATATATTTACCTAATGTTACGAGGCTCACGGTCTATACAGGTTGATTGGTAACTATTCCGAGTTTTTTTTTAAATAGATTATAATTCATTTATCTAATCGCAACACCGCAATCCTACGTGACCATAGCTCTAAGAACAGCTCTCACATTGACACCAAGCAAAGACCGTAACAGATATTTTTCCACTAAGCCTCGAAATAGCCCTTCGGCCCTTAATGAAGTACAAGGTCTGAAAGTAAAAAGTTGTTTATATGCAACCGATTTGAACCACTTTTTAATGAACTTGAAGAAAGAGGTTGGTTATTCAATCGCTTCGGTGCTATGTAAACACATTGCGACAAACATACATTACTTAAAGTTGTGCAATCGTTTTTGTATGAAATAGATATAAGTGTTAAGTAAAACTCAAAGGTAAGGAATAAGTAGTCTTAAAAGTAAAAAGTAATTGATTCAGTTATTGTGTAAAATTCTAATTAATTCTTGCTCCATTGTTATTTCTACCCATCCATGTAGTTTGAACTCAGCAGCCAGACGATCGACCACATGCTAGAAGGAAGAGTTATTTTTGTTTGAAGTATCTCCTAAAAATAGGTGGCCCGATAATTTTCGTATGACAAAAGTGAACAGCTCATAATACAATCTCAAATGTAGTAAATAATTTTTAGCCCCATCACAAATATCCCATAAATCCAATTCTAGTTTGCCAATCAAAATAACGTTTTTTGCTCTGCACCCTTTTTTTTTGACGGGGGGAAATCTTTCTGGATGTCCTCCGCCCTGTGGAGAGGGCGAAGGGGTCTGTCAGACTTTTACTGACTAAAACCTCCCGGTGTTCCATCTCTCACCTACGCCAGGAATCACAGGAACTTAAAAGGCATCCGCAATCCCCGATTAGTGCTCTGCACCCTTAACCAAGATAAGCGTTTCACGTCAAATCTCTTTCTACAACCGCTGACGTATCTATTATTATATATTATTGGCTAATATTTTGTATTGATCGTGTCACTTGGTGTTCAGATATCGTAATTCCCTTAGATTTGTTAGTTATTTTAACGACGTGTGTATTTTGTATAATGTTTGTATCTGTTGTACTCTTTAGGGAGCAGAAATGTTTGTCAAAACAAATAAATAAAATTGAAGTGTCTGTTTGTAATTTCAAACTAACAACTTTTCTCTTAATGCAAACGAATGTATATAAAAATATTTTTTTTTCGTCTTTCTGTCTGTATATTCCAGGTAATGTCTGGAACGGCTGGACTGGTTTTGACGGGAATTTATGTCTGTCGTTTACGCTTTGCTATTATTGATTTGATACTTTGACTTTGACGATATACACGCGGGCGGAGCTGTATACAAAAGCTTGTAATTACATGAATATCTACGTGTAAATAATCATTCTTTATATAAATATGGTTACCTACTATAATTAATGCTCTTATTTTTTAATTTAAACTTAATTTATTTACCAGAATCTTAATNTTTTTCTACAACCGCTGACGTATCTATTATTATATATTATTGGCTAATATTTTGTATTGATCGTGTCACTTGGCGTTCAGATATCGTAATTCCCTTAGATTTGTTAGTTATTTTAACGACATTTACTTTTGTATAATGTTTGTATCTGTTGTACTCTTTAGGGAGCAAAAATGTTTGTCAAAACAAATAAATAAAATTGAAGTGTCTGTTTGTAATTTCAAACTAACAACTTTTCTCTTAATGCAAACGAATGTATATACGACTCTTACAACAAAAAAAAATTTTTTTCATCTGTCTGTCTGTATATTCCAGGTAATGTCAGATAGATTATTGATTTGATACTTTGACTTTGACGATATACACGCGGGCAGAGCTGTATACAAAAGCTAGTAATTACATGAATATTTACGTGTAAATAATCATATTTTTTATAAAGATGGTTACCTATAATCAACGCTCTTATTTTTTAATTTAAACTTAATTTATTTACCAGAATGTTAATCAGAAATTTGACAATACAAGTGCTCGGAAATCTGTGATATCATATTTTAAGACAAACTATCTTGGTACCCAAGTTACAACATTTTTTTTAAAATCATATACCAACTTACAATTACATTGAATGACTATATATTCTTGAGTGTAAATTATTTCCGCCTTTATTTTCAAGTACTTTACTTCTTCAATACTAAGTGGTGAAAAGTCTCCATCCTAAAAATGAAAATAGCAGCACACGTTAATAGAAACTAGTGAATGTTGTTGTGTATTTTTGCATTTGCATTATGCATCGTCGAGAGAAGTGTGTAGAGTTTAACGAAGCTATGTAGAATAAAAAAATGCGGAACTGTCCCCAAGACTGCCGATAGAAGTTTTAACTAAGTAAATTGTGAATTTTATCGTCAAGGAAGCGTGCGGTGACGATAACGCGAGATTCATGATTTTCGAGTACTCCAAAAGTGCTCTCCGCGCCTACAAAAGTTTTCACTTTAAAAAGAAATAAAAAATGTCTTGTACCTTCGTTTAGTCGAGAACTTTTCAGATCACCCACATATCAGTAATATAAATTGACCATACAATTTTATAATATGAATAAGCGTTTAACAAAAAAACGTAGTATACGATTACATACTAATAATTTACATTACGTATACATAACTCAGATATTACACCAGCGATTAGTGACTTCAAGTTGCCAGCAAATTGGTGAATTCAGTCACTATTACCGACCAGAAGAAATTTATCACTACCGCCATGGTTATTTAAATCACATACAATTACGTTCAGCACAACGATATTGAGTAACATATTTTGTATTGCATTTTGTTTCCAGCTATGGTACCTTGTCCTGCTAGTACTTTGGAGATTTTAGTTTACAAATCGTGACGTATATATTAGATTTGTAGCGTAAGATTACGTCAATTACACCATTAGTAATGTCTTGCTGGATCATTAAAAAACTCTCCTACGCTTATTTTATTATAAAAATGAGGACAGAGTACAGTAATGAACTACTTGGCCAATTTATTTCTGGGTTAAAATACCAATAGCGTTGCGGAATATGATCATAATTAGCTTTTCCATTTGCAAATTTTATTTGAGACTGACTTCTTGTATAACCAACGGACTCTTTTNAAGTATGTACGTCATAGGGGTAATCTTTGAATCTACCGAACCGATATAGAAAATATTATTACCAAAAGAAAGCCACATTATTTGGGTGAGTCATAGGCTATACATTAACCGGAAAAATGATTACGGCGATATACAATAGAAATGCGGGTGAAGCCGCGGGCAAAAGCTAATCATGTATAAAAATAACGGGACCTTATGGTGGGCACTTTAAACGCGTATCATCATTTTCCGATTTCAAAGTACTGAAGACAAGACGTCAGTTAATCAATTCGGTCAATTTACATCAGACGAGTGAATGTTCATTCTAATATTTTTTTCGTGTTAACAGACGGAATAAAGCAGAACAGAACAGAATGGAACGGAACAGAACGGAACAGGACGGGACGGGACGGGACGGGACGGGACGGGACGGGACGGGACGGGACGGCATGGAACGGAATGGAACAGAAAAAACAGAGCAGAACAGAACAAAACAGAACAGGACAGAACCGAAAAAAACAAAACAGAACCGAACCGAACTGAACAGAACAGAAAAGAATAGAATACACTTTATTGTACACCAGATATAATAGTCTACATAAAAATATGGTTTACATAATACATCAATCGAATTACCGTGTACAAATGGCGGCGTATGAACATAGAACATTCTTTCATTGTTCTGTCTTCGTTCTTAATGGTTCTATAGAATATTCTAAGAATATTCGCTCGCTCAATGTAAACGGTATTAAAGCGAGCGAAAAGTCGCATTTTTGTGAGAATTGTAGTTCTTAGTTTCATTCTTGCTCGTTGCTATTTTGATGTATACGCCGTAAACGAGCTTTGTTTACACTGCAAGATTGAGAAAGAACGTTTTTGTTTCTTATCCTTTTTATCCAGCTCTTTGTTTGTTTAGTCTAAGCCCACCCATACATGATACTTTTTGGTCACCAAGTAGAGTAAAATATTTCAAATGATGTCACAGCAAACAAATTCACAAATAAGTCTATTGCTCACTCTTAAAATATATACGTGGTAATTTCGATTACGAAAGAAACACATACACGTAACACATAACAACACAAGAACCACCCCTTAACCGACGTAGTGTAGTGTATTATAAACGATATATTACCCAACGAAAAGTAATTAGCCACGCCCGCATAAAAAAGAGCTAAAGAAACAATTTGTTTTTACGGTATTGAACATGTAACGTACATACATATTTGCATCAAGTCAATAGTCTATTTAATTATTCCATTACGCTCGTAATAATTTATTGAACGTTGTAATCGCTTTATGATACTGGATGTAGCTGAATAATCGGCACTTAAACCTACGTATTTTGTGCTTGAAACTTGTTAAGAACGCAACATTTACCATCCCAACACTTAAGCTATTTTAAATTTGAATATGAAATGATGATGAATGAAGGCTAAATATTAGGACAAAAATAAATAAAAAATCTAGTTTGTTAAGTTAATATTAATGTAACCTGTCTATTTAGCCAATAACTGTATATAAACTTCTGAGTATACCTAAAGTCACCTACTTTGCTTTGCTTTCTATGAAAGCAGTTTTCTAAAGAAAATATTGACATCAACTTTTATTGGATTACGCAAGTTGCAGCCTGTTAAAGATGCAATCAGCTTGTTTCTTTTCATTCATCCACAATATGACCTAACAAGGATTTTATTCAATGCAATCGGATTCTAACCTCTACCACAGTGAATAATGTAAGTAATAATAATAATATTCTCTATTGTAGTAAGTTTCTAAATATATTTAAAAATGACAGTTATAGCGACCTAACCAATCTTATATAGCAACCATGGAATGTAGAGCATACGCAATAGAGAGCTCTTAGCTTGTTTGTAATACGTAAACGTAGGTAGGTCTACTTCATATATTACTCATTATCTAAGTCAATATATATAATATAGTCGACTCAAAACAATAAATGGTCAAGGCATCATAAATTAGTTTTCAAATAATGAATCCACATCGATTATCAAACCTCATGAAAAGATTTCTAATCGCATTGCTTCACAAGAGCTGAAAAAAAGATAAGATTCTTAATAATAGGCTGCCCGAAAACTTATCGCAATAATTCTTTATTTCTTAAATATCTAATTACCAACAGAATTCGGGAATATCCTTCACCTTATATCATTAGAAATCAGATTTCATCGGCGTGACTAAAAGGGAATTGAAGAGTTTCATTTAATATAAAACGTTACGGCGCTCTATATCGCCAGTTTCGTCAAATATCTTGGAACAGTCTCACATTTTCGTGACGCGAGCGCAAGGCGTACCAAGGCCGTTATAATAAAAGCGGAATCGACAAAAAAACTGTAGCAATACGTTACGTAAAGAGACGAGAAAGTTGGGTGTGAGGTTGGAAGTGAATAATCCATCCACACACTCAGTCGCCCCATTACTCGGTGGCGTGGAATGGCCGTTTGAAACAATACACCGGATAGCCGGCCATTATTAATTATAAATACACAAAATACCCAGCTTGTGTATGGAACTTATAATAAATGTACTGGTTCAAATTAACGTTGATTCATATTTGGGCTATTTGCAAAATGCAATTACATCACTCACTTAATCGACAGTTCGTTTGAAATAAACGTATGGGTAGACTGTAAAGAATAAATTTGCATAAATAATTCTGTTGCACTACATTTTATTGAAATGAGAGGGAGTTTAAATTAAGTAAAAAATTTTGGACATTCATTTAAGATTACTACAGTTAATCTAGTTTGAAACCTTGCAAAGTTGTTTTTTATAAGTGCGTAGCTCTGACAGACGACTAATGTCAGGCAAACATGAATAAGACAGTACTTAAATTTTATTTGACGTATTCTAGAATATCTTAAAGAATAGAAAAGAATAAAACAAAACATTTTTACACAACTCAATTGTTACATGATGACCATATCTTGAACAAAATAAGATTGATATCAGTCCTAGCATCGATGTATGGTTTTGATTAAATAGCTTTAAACATTTAATACTGCTTTTATTTTACACAACTGCAAAAAACACACTGAAAATTAAGTACGAAACGAAAGATTTAAAAATTCGTTTTAAAATTTTTAAGCAATCTAGTGCTTTAACGTGATCTTCGGCAATAAGACACTAACCTAAATATATTGATAGCACTCAATACCCAACAGTACGGTATAGCGTTAGTGCTCTTATGCAAATGGCTTGCATAAGAGTATCAATGCAAGCGGTTCCCTTCTTATTATTTTGCAAATCACCATACAAACAATTAAGAACATACGCTTGCAAACGAGCACAAATTTTAAAGTCAAGTCTTATGAAGAAATGTATTTATTAAACACTAGCTGCGCTTCGTGTTGTAACCCGTGGTTGATCTTGTACCTTTACGACAACAACCATGAGTAACACCAGGGGCGTAGCTAGTATAAAAAAAGTAGACTAAGTTATACCTTCCACCTGCATCAGCTATTTGCCAGTAAAGTGCCCGTCAAATTCGAACATCACTTAAATTTATTTATAGATACATCAAGATTCATAACATCAATTCTGTAAAAAGACCTTCAGATTTACTAAGTAAGACACTTTTTTTTAATATTAATGTTTTGTCTATATAGATGAACTAATTAGAGCTTGGAGACATTACTACGAACTGAGTTTTTTTTTAAAGAAAACTGATTGACAAATAATACTATAAACGTAAGTACATGATTGAATTAAATTACTTATAACAAGGCTCTCCATTTACACAACTTCCGCAAAAAATATTAAACATATATAAAAAAGAGGAAGAAACTAACCGTTTATAAATACATATTTTAAAAGTAGGTTTAAATGGAATGTATTCGAACCCCAATTCGTAAAGTTTGTTACAGAAAACTATAACTGCCTCCTCAAGTGAGGTTTTTAACAGTAATTCAGTCCACGTAACTTGGTCGAGCTCAGACGTTATGGCTTCGTAATCATCTTTCGCATAAATGTATCTTGTATTTAATTTCGCGGATAGTTTGTGTATTTCTAAGAAGCCACTTATCGTTCTTGGTCTTCATTTCTGTTCATATCATCTGAAGGCCTAGTGTGAGTATGAGTTCTACTGTGATCAAGTCGATCGCCAAGGACAAAGTATTAGGCTAAACTAAATCTTCACCAACCCCAACGCTAAATGAGCCCATTGAGTGTGAATTAATAACAGAAAGAGGCAACTCTACAAACTACTGTACAGTCTCTTTCTATGGGGAAGTGGTATTAGCAGAGCTTTGGAACTCTCCAGGTCCAACAGGCCCGGGAAAGGGCTAGGTACCGTAGATGACCAAGGCGCCAAAGTTCACAAAAAAGCATAGGGGTTAAAGGTCAAGCCACCTGTCATTCTAGCAGAAGCAGACTTTTTCGGGTAGAAAAGGGACACCAAGGTTCCCACACAAGAGGGGTGATATACAAGCCGTAGATGGCCCGAGGTAATCCTTTCTATGGTCCGGGTATTTCCTTTCTATGGTACACCTGGGAAGGAGAAAGCAAAAACCAATAAAGCCTGACCAAAGCCTCCTTGTTAAGTGGAGGCTTATATTTTGAACAAAACTATTGAAAGCTGTCGACGATGATGACGATGACGACGTTCACCTGGTATAAGGCGATTAGCGAAAACACAAAAGGGCCTCTGTACACACGAAACTTATGACAGCCATGGGATTGGTTGATTTGCCTGTTTTTATTGTTCATTGCATTTAATGAAGACGGTGTTAATGTTAACGAATGGTACTTTTATTCTTGATTCAAACTTCTTTTCTTGAAATTATGATTTTATAATAACCAACTCAGCAGTACTTTAATTATAATTGTTATGGAGTGGGAAAAAATAAAATCGATGTAAAGGGTATTTGTTTGACAGTTTCTAAAATACTGCGATAGTATATTTTTAAGACTATACAGTAAATTAATAGTAACATAAATAACCAGAAAATCTATGTTTAAGGACCATAAATCGTTGTAACTAGTACATGATTATGAAATTATGAGTGTGATTAGTAAAACTAATCATAAAATGGTAATAAAGAAAAGAATTTCCTCAAGTTTAAAGTAATCACTAATTTTAACTACGATTGCACTAACTGTCTAAATAGATTATTTAGTCAAGTTGTGTCGTAGTTGAAGTAATGAGGTATTAAACATCAAAGCAACAGAAAATATGTACACATTACATTAATAAAGCGATATTTTGCAACCAGTCTATCTGGTCTAAACGTGTGTAGCCCACATAATAAAATAAATTATGCTACTCAAATATTCGATTAGATACCCTTTCAAATGTGACGTTACACAAAATATCAATACACATATGAGCTTTTGTTTTCTTAACATTATGTAATACCCCACAGCTCTCATCGTCATCATCATCAACACCATTGTTTGACTAAGTCTTTCCTTAGGAAAGAGGTTTTGGCCTACAATACTACTCTGGCTAAACGGGTTCGTATAGGGTTTGTATCAAGTTTTTTCACCTCTTTGCTGTTTTCCTGTGCAGTTTGTCCTAAAGAATGAATAGGAATAGTAACTACGTATTCTTAATCCGTCACCAAACACCATCCCAAAGCTGTACTTACACAAAAATAATATAAAGGCACGTAGAATCAACTGGTAACTCAACAGTGTGCTTTCTACTTTTATATCAAAGTGCATTTCAAACAAACTCATTTAATAACATTACCAAACACAGAATAAAATTATTTAAAATCATGGTTACTAAAAAATATTACAAAGAATATGTCCTCAGATCGTTTTTGTTTTATGAAAGAATGAACATGTTTTATATGAAAGAAATTCGTTATTTAAAAATGTGACACTTGAAATATTAGGAGTTACTAATACTACTCCGTAGCTCAATGTTTGAAGCTTGTTTTTTTCTTTAATATAAAATTAATTACTCAAAATATTTACTCTCATTTTCTACAAATTGTTGACAGCTAATCGAAAATTCATTTACGCCTTCGCGATAGAAATTTGGGGATCTAGATTCGACAAACTATTTGAAAGTATTTTATACCGCCTCTCGGAACGTTTTGTTTACCACGTAGTCGATTATCTAAATCACGCAAAAAATGGTTGGTTGCTCCGTCCATTGGTGCTCGAACGGATGAGCGAGTCCTGTAGAGTTACTACGGTTTCTCGTGCACAGTGCAGTCCTTATCATGAAACAATAATGCTGAAAATCAATTCACGAGTTCTAGCTTTTACGCTTCTAGTTTCACCATCATTATTTGAAGTTCGGTACAGACTCGCATCGGTTTCCACTATCTCCTTCAATTAAACGCTATTCACTTATGTGCGTGGCCTCGAGATCGTCGAAATCGTTTAAATCAAAAACGCATGGTTCGTTCATTAGCAGTCTCCTCTCTATTGATACCGCGTCGAAACTCGTATTCAAGTATTACTTTTTCGTAGTATCTAACTTTCCTATCTAAGTTGAATAAAATAAAAATTGAGAGTCGAAAATCGAATGAAAACGTAGGTTTTATGTGAAAAATATTTCACTCAAAAGCCTTACACTATGAAGGTTTTACACCAATTCAAAGTATATATTACTATAAAATGATAATATCATAATTTAACCCCTATCATGTACATTTGTATATTAGTTTGAAATTTTGCCAGAAAGTGAGACATTTTGCCGTATTTTTAACTACTTATTAAATATACTGTGTCCTACTAAACGCCCACATTTCATTAACTACAATTTTAAACTTTCTTACGTAAGAAGTGGCAAACCTATTGCAAGACTTTCAACATAATCGTTAAATAATAAAAAAAAAAGTTTTCAGATCAATGACAAATATTACGTTAAATTAGGACCAGAAACAAAAGTAAACGAACCTTGACTTTTTATTAAACCTAGCAATTCTTTTCTGTTTTGTCTGTGGTCTAGACACAATTTATCAAACAGTTGCGATATCCACTGAGCATTTCGTGTGCAACTAGACTAAAATGGTTCAGTGAAGTTATGCATTAACACAGCATACTATGCAGCTTGTTTACAACACATACATTTTTAGGGAATCAAATAGTGACTATTTTGTACTGCCTTAGTGGTTAAGTGCTGATGACTGCTAAGCCTTGGGTGTTGGGTTCGATTCCCACCCAGGACAAATGTTTGTGTGATGAGTATGATCATTTGTTATATGGGACATAATTTATCTAGAATGTAATTTGTGTTTAGAAATGTATAAGTATGTTCATTAACAGTGTGGTTACTATAGTATAAGGTCTTCCTAGGCTGGCACTGTGACCATGTGTGTCTCGTCTAACGGTAATATTATAGTGACGGGTGATAATTTTTTCATCGCTAAATTTTGAATTAATTATTACTTAATATGTTAACTAACGAAAATTTATAGTGACAGTATTAATCTTATAAACGACGGGGCAATCACAGCCGCTGCAATATATTTGAACAGCGCTTTCAAATTTAACCTGTGCATAAGCGAAATAAAATTAATCCGTTTATCGTTATTCTGAAATCGCAACTAAACATGTATTACTTATTGTACGTAGTTAGGCCAGTTACTTATTGTGATTTTATTTATAATGTTGCTCGTGTTTGGGGTTCCATATAACTAAATCATTCTAATAACAATCTAATAAAAAAAACAATGAACCGAAGTATTTCTTCATTAGTCCATGTCGCCATCGTGAATCAATTAAGCGCGACACGACCGTCTGAAGTGAACACTCGACCAACGTGTGAACCCTGTTTGCATAGTGCGCCAAATTTCTATGATTTGTGCGCGAAAAACTGACTCTAATCGATGATCGCGGGCAAATGTTGGCCGCAAACGACAAATATACACAAAACGGCCTGGTACACGTTGGCCAAACGCACCCGCCAAGCGCACTCGGCCAACGTGTACTGTGCCTTTAGACATCTTTATTTCTTGCATAAATAGAACAACTTTAAATTATTTATTGATCACTCCTAGCTATGTTAATGCATGCAAAAAATGATAATTTTGATGTAATTAGATGTTGTGTAGCTGTTCTGCTGTCATTTTACTATATTCAATAAATTAATAATGATAATGGTGCTAATTCTCTTGTGCAAATACTCTAAACTAAATTATGACCACGTGTTTGCTTTACGTTTTCAATTAAAATTGTAAACTATTTGCTAACGTTGCAGTCAGCAAGCACTGATCAATTTCTTTTCGTTCCTCACCTTCCCATTTTCACTCACTTACTTTCAATCTTACCTCCGTTCCGAGAATTACGATAAAAGTGTTAATCAAACAATTTGCTTCTCGTGTGTCCCGCCTACAATTCCGACTTCGTAAACTCTTCGTTCTTTGTGCAAGCGGTACTACTGTGGAATTCGCCCCCACTCGAAATCAGCATGGCAACAAGTTGTTTCTCATTCAAAAAGGTCGTATATTCTTGATGAGATGGCAAGAAAACCATAATGATAATAAAATCTAGTAATTATAGTGTACGAATGCAAAGTTAATATATTTGCGTTTATTTGCACATACATAGCCCAATCAACCTTCTCACAATTGCGGTCTGTATGGCAGTCACGGAAATTTACGCATAGAATGAAGTTAAAAATATTCCTATCCAACGTTAAATCCGTACTTCTACATGGATATGAAGCGTGGAAGGTCACCGTGGACATCACGCACCGGCCCCAGATCTTTGTAAGCCGCTGACTTCGTCGATATCCCGGTATTTGCTGGCCCGTAAAAATCTCGAATACTTTATGAAGCGCTGCCATAAAACCCCGATCGACCAACAGATCAAGCGTCGCAAGTGAAACTAGATTGTTCACACACTCCGAAGGGATTCTGATCAAATCGCCAAAATAGGTGCTCGATTGGAATCCGCAAGGAAAACGAAAACGTGCCGTACCAAATAGACCTGGCGACGCCCAGTTGCAGACAAGGCGATAAAGGTCGGAAAGTCGCTAGATAAAATGCGAAGCTTAGGATGGCGAATTGATGTGGACGCCCTCTGCCCCGTTTAGGAGACATAGGACCTTGAATCAAGTAAGTCACACATCCCCGACCTGTCGGACGCCCAATTCGGGTTCCGAGAGGGGCGTTCGACGGTCAATGCCGTGATGCACCTGAGGGTTGTGAAGAGGTGGTTAGCTCGCATAGCATCGCCAACGCCTTTAATAGTCTGCCATTCAGATGAATGGCAGACTATAAAGGACGAATGCAGCTGCATTAGGGAAGCACTTTACTATCACGGGGTGCCAGAGTACCTGAGGCGGCTAGTGGCAGACTATTTGGAGGAACGTACCGTCGAGTACGAAGACCGAGAGTGCGCCTTGAGACGGCGACCCATGTCGTGCGGCATTCTGCAGGGGTACGACTGGGTCCTTAGAGGGTGTTTCCCCCCCGGGCTGGGCGTAATTTGTTACGCCGATGACACCTTGGTCACAGCCGGGAGCGAATTTCCAGGACGCGGCGTGCCTAGCTACCAAGGTCTCTGGTGGTCGGGCGTATCGAGTCTCTGGGCTTGCGGGTGGCCCTGAAAAAGAAGGAGAACCTGTTGTTCCTTGGACCCCGTCGTGGGCGGCCCCCCGGCGCTTCCATAGTAGTCAACTCGCTCCTCGTACCGGTTCGAGCTCAGATGAAGTATCTGGGCCTGATCCTCGACGGTAGGTGGTTCTTTGACAAGCACTTCCGACAGCTTTCTCCAAAGCTGGTGAACACCTCGCCCTTGAGCAACTTTTGCCTAATCTGGATGGAGGCAGCGTCGCAACGAGAAGCCTCTTCACGTGGGGTAAAGCAGTTTATTAAAATTCTTGCTACCCTTTAATATTATCGCTAGATTATTTGGAGTCGGCTACTAGTTCAACCTATTTTATTTCGTAAGTAGTTAATAATAGAAGAACTGAAAATAAATGGTTTCATAATAATACTTAAAATCTAATTCTCTTGAACCCATTAATATACCTTTATTTATACGGATATAATTCACTGGTAACCTTTTAACAAACGGGACTAAAAAATTATACACTAACCAAAGAATCATTTTTTACATTCATAAATTAATATTTGAATAGTAACTATAGTAGTTATAATAAATAGGATACGAATGCTAGTGACACAATTATTTAGTACGTTTCGTGCACTTAAAGATTTATCTGGTGCGGTGATTGTGAGATATTAACATAAACGCGACCGACCTTCTTAGTACTCTGGTACATTATGTAACCACTATAGTTATCATAGTGTTTTATATTTCGGTCTAATGTATTTTATGTCATGTTTAACTTATTTATTCATACAATCCTAAACACGCTACCTTAATCATAACGGATTTCTTTTATACTGACTTTTTTATTTAAACTAATTTCGTGACTTGTAAGCTTGATGTAGTGTATTTTTGGACAAAATTGGAAAAACCTAGTAAATAAGAAATAGATTTAGTTACAGAAACAGTTTACGTTTATTTAATTAGATCTATGGAATTCAAAATCACAGACTTAACAGGTTGTTGAGGGTTTATTCAAATGCTTCTTACACCAAACTAATTCTAACCAATAAGAAATCCTAAAACAATTATTTATCATATAGCAGGCCGAATTAAGTGAGTCTAAAGCTGAAGGAAATATTCACTTTACACTAATGATATTTATAACCCTATAAGTATGTATATACGTATGTTAAAAGTAATTTATACATTCAATTTACCTTGGGAAATAACTTCATTAATTTGGAGGAGAAAAAAATAATATTATCTGTATGAATAAAAACAAAGTTATTGTCGATATTTAAGCAATGAAGTTATTAATTTTAAACATGATTGCAAACATGTACTAGATATTGTTATCACGGAAGAAATATTTTCATTGAGATATAATGAGATAAAAACGGAATGTACCTTTAAAGATAAAGCCAGATTTATTTTTTATTCAGTACTAACTAATGCTCGCGGCTCCGTTACCTATGTCCTTCCCCAAGAATCAAAGTATATCCATGTATAAAGTGTTTAGCCAATGAAGTGTAACACACAGACAGAGTTACCTTCGAATTTATAATATTAATTAAGTCTGGATTTTATAGAAAGTCGAAATATTATTTTTTTTAGGTAATCATTAATTATAATGTTACACATCCACCAATTGTATTATTTTTAAGTATTTTTTTTTCAAACTGCTAAAAGAAATTCTAATAATCTTGAAAATTTCAATATTACATTGTGTTCGTTACATAAGCTTTCACTGTAGATAGAATCTTCTTTCTTGACATATCGCCTCCATGGCAGTCCTCTATCGCCTTTACCATGGTGAGTTCTGTAGAGCTCTTCCAATTGATCCCCCCCTCTCCCTTCCTCTACAGAATAACACGTGCCGGCCTTAGAAGTCACCGCTTTAAAATGGAAGACATACGTTCTCGTACTCATCGCTTCGGTGCTTCCTTCCTATGCCGAGCGGTCAAAACCTGGAACTCTCTACCAGCGCACGTGTTTCCTTCCCACTATGATCCCGGGTCTTTTAAGCGGGGCGTGAAAAAGCATCTCACCAGGCCGCCAAAGTATGGTTCACCATGCTGCATTGTACTTTTTCGCATTGACCACCACTCTTGGATTCTGCTCATACTTTCCATCAGGCAGGGCAGAGTCATTTTGGCAGCTTATACATAATAAAAAAGAGTCCCATCGATATGTGGAGGAACGGGTGTCATGTCCCTCCAACTCAAAGGAAGAATCCTCCGACCAAGCGAGGTGATCATGCCTGGCGGGCCACTGCAAAACGGTTGATGTTGGGAAGTTGTATATATGTTAATCGACGCGAGAACTTCTATTACACGATGCAGGATTGGTAGCTTCTTCATACACTACGTTACTCTGTAGTTCAGTGTATCTGCGGTAGATGGTGTTTTCATATATTTATGCTGCCGCTGTATGTGGAAGTCACCACAGGTTAAATAATTATGTTTTTACTCAAATTCGTGTTTGCTTTATATACAGTTTATTATTTTACTTTTAATTTTAACTGTATCGGAATTCTTTAAGGTATTTATATATCCATTAAAAGTTTTAATCTTACAAAACATAATGTATTAGCATAATTCATTTCACACAATAGACTTTCTAATAAACAGTGAAACAAGCTACATTAATTTTAATTATCTATGTTATGTATTGTGCCGCGAGAGCTTTTATGATGAAATAATACTCGGTAACTCTCTCAGATAAGGAGTTTTAAAATTGAATAATCTGTGGATATGAAACTACACGAAAAGATTTAATTATCTTACAGTTTTTAAAGTTTTATCGAGGCAAATCTAACATTTTCCTTAAGCATAACAGGGCTAACAAGCAAACGGGTTACCTGAGTCTTTTCAAACATAATTATCAAAAACAATTATCAAACGACTTCATATTTCTGTGAAAACTGCTCATACACTATTAACACTATCATTCTACGGCGTTCTCTCGTCAAGCGTCTTGATGCGAAATTATATTAAAACACCTGAAATTTGATGAAAATCCAATAATAAAGTATAACTAGGAACAACATTGCATTAATCCACGTATTATCAGATATCTGCCAGTGGAAGTCTCGTGAAAATCGGTGCAGCCGGACCAGAGGTTAGCCGTAATAAACATACAGAAAGACATAAATTAAAAAAAAAAAGCTTTTTGATGCAAGTACCGGTAATATGCATATCCATGTGCATTTAGTAAAAATTCGTAAATTTTAAATTACTTAAATTTTATTTATTTGTATAGATAAATAAATAATGTTTACCAATTCAAAGGTTAGTTGTATCATCGTCCTCATCATCAGCCTATCGCAGTCCACTGCCGGACATAGGCCTCTCCAAATGCACGCCAATTGGTTGTAATATTATGTTAATTTCAAATATATGCCAAAACGTCAAGTAACAATACATCTTTATAAAGTAAGGTTACCTTTGTGTGAAACGATTTAAAACAAAACATAGACTTTTATTAATATAGAGAATACTATTATAGAGTAATAAACGTATGGGAATGTCTTGGTACAATGTCAAATGGATGAAGTACATGTTAAAATAAAGATTGATATGCAGATTAATAACAGCAATCTACAAGAACCATTTACAGATACATTGCGTGCTTTGTGCTACAGACAGGGGTAACACATAAAGCATACTTTTCAACGTAACAAAACTAGACGATGACTACATTTCCCTTTAGACATCTGTGAGAATAGTCTCACACAACAATACACCTTTGTTTATTAAAAAGTTCGAAATTAATTCACTCATCCAACATGAAGAAGGAAAGATTACGAAACTTTTCAAGTGAAATGTGTTGTATATACAAGATAAAACTCTTCAAATTATTGATGAACTTTATGACGAAGAAACAGAAAATAGATAAGTTTCAGATATATTACAACCACAGGCAACCAACAGTAACTACTAAAGTTATTATTAGTCAAAACTTGAAACTCTCTTCCAACACACGTGTTGCCTGCCGCTATGATCCCGGGTTCTTTAAGTGGAACCTGAAAAAGCATCTCACATGGCTGTCATAGTGTGGATCACCATGTTGTCCACATTCCCAATGAGGATGGTGACCACCAATGTTGGAATCTACTCATGGTTTATATCGGACAGTCATTTTGCCTGCTTTTATATAAAGGAAAATATATCTAAAAATATATACCCATAAATCTATCCGTGTAAGTAGCATCCTGATAATTTTTATTCTTCCTTTATTTTCTGTTACTAACTACCTCTCCTTTTTTTTAACTACCTCGGTGGCGCAGAGGTAGCGTATGCGACTGCTGTTCTTGAGGTCTCGGGTTCGAATCCCGGGTCGAATCAAATGTTTGTATGATCTGCAAATATTTGTTTGGGAGTTTGTGTGTTTTCTATGTATGATATGTATTTATTTACAAAAAAAAAGTATATATGTATTTATATCAGTTGTCGAGTACCCATAATACAAGCTATGCTTAGTTTGGGACTAGATGGCGTTGTGTTAGATGTCCGGAATATTTATTTCTTATTATTTATTTTAATAACACTATCAACTTTTCGTTGATAAATACCCCATAGTACCTACCCATTTACGGAAACTTTGCATTGGCCGCTAAACTGGCAGTGTGATCCAAAAATTAGACTTCAATATTTTCGTACCGTTACACCGGCTTCCTGCTAAATAAAGCTATAAGGTCAGAATGTTTGAAATCATAACTAGATCTTAACAGCTATATGTAATCAGTGCTACACCTTAATACTGAGAGTAGGCTAAATCTTGCATGTTTAGGATGTGAATGACTTCCATTCAAATAACATATTCATTTGTTACCTAATATGATCGCGTATGAATTATTGCACGGAAGAAATCCGAAATTTATAGTACGTTATTGAGATTTTGCATATAGTATGTACCTTCTTTCTTTAACCGCACTAAATTTCCTGACTTCCTGAAGCTTTGTAAACACTACCTAACAAGGGAAGACACGATGAGAACCAAGTAGTTATAAGGTTACTTCCAGCTTTATTTATAAAGTTAAATATATCGTAAAAGGTACATTTTCCGCCTAAATGTATAATATGTAACCAATAAAATACTGTAAATAAAATTTTAAAATAATTTAAGGTTATTTTTAATAAAATAGTTATATACTAAAATATAATAAAATAGTTATATATAGTTGGGTTGTTTTGAAAGAAAAAGTTGATTTTATTTAACATTTGATATACTCCTTATTTAAATCAATGTTATCAAGTTTGTAAATGTAAAAGTAGTTAAAACCAATTATATTATTTACCCCAAATTGACATTCTTGACGCAAGTGATCAGCCTTCGAAAGTATTTAATGGTCAATATTATGTCGAAAACTTGGTATGTTAAAGCTAATGTATGTCTTATAAAACTGGAGCGAGCTTGATGCAATACTTGACAATTTTTACGTTTTATCGAAATTTTGAAATTGCCTCGATGGTCTAGTAAGCGTAAGCGACTGCAAATCAAGAAGTCTCGGTTTTGATTCCCGGGTCGGACTGCTGTAAGGTTTTTTAAATGAAATTCTTAATAGCAGTCCGGAGTAAGGAATATTGCGATGTTTCCCGCCCGAACCTCGGAGAGCAGGTAAAGCCGTCGGTCCCGGTTGTCATGAACGTTCATAGCTATCGTTATTAGGAAGTAAGTGTCCTCAAATATACTGACAACTAGTTCAACTTTCGAATTTAGTTCACCCGCAGGGTTGCGGAGGTGATAGTGAGCCGCTTAAACAGTCTTTCCTTGCACTAACGGTGGATATATACTCCTTTAAGTACTCGCTTCCCCTTTTTGCAGTATTTGTCCAGCCTGTCGGGATAGTGATAATCAATTCTAAGTGCGGAGTTGAAAATCGTGAATTCAATTTCCATTAGAAAAAAGAATTATATGCGAATTCCGAGTCTGAGTGTTAATATTCTGTTATATAATGTTTATTTTTGAGTAAGTAATATGGCTGCCGGATATCAAAATATATTCGAAGTGAGGAAGAGCATAAAATCTATTTTTAAAGTTAATATTGTTTTCTTTCTGTGATATATATTTATATTTAGGTAGTGATATGTAATACATTTCAAGATATTACTCTTAGTTTACTTGGAATACGAAATTGTTTATGTATATACATACATAAAATATACTATATACATTTTGTAACGTATATTCAGACTTAAATATTTCATATGCACTATAAGGAATTTCTGTTATATAACTTCTTATCTTATCTTATTGTAAAATTGTATATGCATGTATATTTTGTAACGTATATACATACTTGAATATTTAATATGCTCTATAAGTAATTTCTGTTAATATAATTTCTTCTTATCTTATCTATTACTGTAATAAAGCTAATTATTCTTGAAACACTGTCACCGCGGATAAATTATTAAATTAATTGATTATTTTAATGAAGGGAACAAGGTTACAGTGTAATAATTTGGGTAGCTTTAGTGACATTAAAATCGTTACATAACAGTTGATACAATTTAAACCTGTCAACTAACGGATATTGAAGCCTACTTTTAAAATATGCTGGTTCCGCATCTTGCATAACAATATTCGGCACCATAAGCAAAGCAGAAACAATAAGTACTTCGGATTAATATATTCAATTCAATGCATGTTACTCCGTCGGTTATCTAACGAACATTTATGGCTATTTTAAAAGTGTTACTACGATCAAGTCTCTATTTTATGAACTTTAACCGATCTATTAGTTTGCTTAGTCCCTATACCATGAAAATAATAATAAAAAATATTTGAACACGTGATATATACTAATCAAAACCAAATAAGGGTCACCATTTTTACAGTATTCTCATGAATTCATGAGGTTCCAGGGTTGATTAATGATTAGATTTTATGAATAAATTAATTTTTCACTTGTGCCAACGTTTTTTCCAATGTTCGAAGCACTTCAAAAAATCATTTTTTTGTATCTTGTTCAGCTCCTCCTTCGATGCCGTCTCTATCTCGTTAATCGTGGCGTATCGTCGTCCTTTCATGGGCCTCTTCAGTTTCGGGAACAAGAAAAAGTCACAGGGGGCACACACACAGATCTAGGAAATACACTGGCTGCGGTATCATTAGTGTGTTGTTTTTGGCCAAGAAGTTGAGAAGAAATTGAGCTTTTTTGGTACGAATTTTGCAGCGACCCGTCTCATGCCCAAATTGTCGATTAAAATCGAATGGCGCGAGCTAACCGATATGCCTAGGTCCTCGGCAATTTCTCTAACGGTGATTCGACGGTTGGCCAATGCCATTTTCTTCACTTCATCAATTTTTTCGTCTGTTGTTGAAGTGCTCGGGCGTCCGGCACGCTCTTCGTCGTTCACATCTTCTCGGCCTTCTGAAAACATTTTGTACCAACGATAAACGTTGCTTTTGTCCAAAGTAGCTTCTTCGTATGCCACAGTCAACGTTCGGAATGCATTTGCGCACTTAATTTCGTTTTTCACACAAAATTTGATACAAATTTTTTGTTCCATTTTTTTGAATAGGTAAAAATCACCAACGACCAAGAACCAAACCACGCGCAAGCAAAGCAGATGTCAACAATTAACTGAACATTAAAAATGGCCGAACTTGTCAGCATAAGTGAAAGACATATGTACCAATATAACGCCACAAAAAAACCAAAATTCGAATATACCTAACTCGCGATAATTCAAAATTCGTGATACTTTTTGAACACACCTCGTATAACCTGTTATGCAGTCAGCCTAAGCTGGCTGCATTTACAATAAACTTAAGCCAATTACAGAATTCCACGGCGAGTTGTGGCAGGATGTTACACTAATTAAGTAAATATAAAAAATAATACAAAACGAAAAAGGTAAAAATTATAAAAAAGATATGATTGAGAAATTTATTTGAGTACGTTAGTCTTAAACGTGATACACAAGTCGCATATTTGTAATGGCAAGGGGCAGAAATTGGGGGAAGTTTCGCAACATTTCTGAAATGATTCTAAGTCAAGATCACGATTCAACCTCTTCGATGTGACTGTTACCGAACTTGTTGCCATGTCTTATAGGACGATGCTTACGAGTAGAACAAATCACTTAAGATTTATCAATGTTAATAGTTATATTATTTAAATGATAGAATTTGTACAATGCATTGAGATCACGCTGTATAAGTTCACAGTTGACCTGGGATCGTATGACCATATAAATGTTTGTATCATCTGCATATAATACATGGTTAGCATACTTAAAGTAGTCCTGAATATTCTATAAATATGCACGGCTAAACAGAGGCCCCAGATGCGATCTCTGTGGAATCCCGGAAGGAATATGGATAAAATCCAACTTAAAACCTCCTAGCACTACGGCTTGTTAGTGATTAGGTAGATAAAATTTAACGCATCTCAACAAATCGCCCTGAATGCCTAAGAGTCGAAGTTTTTCCAACAAAATTAAATGATCAACACGATTGAAGTCCTTTTCGAAATCCGTGTATATTACATCCACTTGACCCATGTTCTCTATTTCACATAAGGTGTAGTTAGTAAATGTGGCCATATTTGATGTAATTGGTCGATTCTTCAGTTGTGAATTGTGCTATAGTACAGAGAATGGATATAGGACTATAATTTTCCATTTGTGATCTAGAGCCTTTTTGTGGATTGAAACAATGTGTGCTTTTTTCCACTCATGTGGAAAAACACACTCTCTCAATGACTTATTGAACTATTTTCAATAGCAGCTGCCTATGCCAGACATTTTCTACAATTAAATAAAAATATGCAGGCACATTATCGCAACTAGGGCCCTTGGATTTATCCAACGATTGCAACAATTTAAGAACATCTTCTTCCGCTAAATTCACTTTTGAAATTAAGTTTGTCGCAGTAGAAGATTCCCCATTGGAATGTGCCAGACGATAATTCAAGTGATTTGACGGTGCAGAAAAAATATTCAAGATATTACTATTAGTTTACTTGCAATACGAAATTTTTATATATGTATATTTCATATACGAATATATATTTCGTAACGTATATTCATGCTTAAATATTTCATATGCACTATAAGGAATTTCTGTTAATATAACTTCTTATCTTATCTATTACTGTAATAAAGCTTTAATAAAGATATTCTTGAAACACTGACACTGCGGATAAATTATGAAATTAATTGATTATGTTAATGAAGGGAACAAGGTTACAGTGGAATAAATTGGCTAGCCTTAGTCACATTTAAATCTTTACATAACATTTAATACAATTTAAACCTGTCAACTAACGGACATTGAAGCCTACTTTTAAAATATGCTGGTTCCGCATCTTGCATAAGAATATTCGGTACCATAATCAAAGCAGAAACAATAAGTACTTCAGATTAAAATATTCAATTCAACGCATGTTACTCCGTCGGTTATCTAACGAACATTTATGGCTTTTTTAGAAATGTTACTACGATTAAGTCTCTATTTTATGAACTTTAACTGATCTATTAGTTTGTTTAGTCCCTATACCATGAAAATAATAACAATAAATATTTGAACTCCTGATATACAACGCCATCGAACCTCTAACAATTAATCTATCTTATATACTTTTGTTTTGTAAAAACTTACCTATAAATATTATACATAGAAAACACCCAAACTACAAAACAACTTTTTGCAGATCATACAAACATACAGTCCGACCCGGGAATCAGATCCAATACCTCAGTACAGCAGTTGTATACGTTACCACTGCACTACTGAGGTAGTCAAATATCTTCCCGACTTCCTGACGGCTATATTCATCACGAAAATTAGCTAAGGAAGTAATTTTTGGGTATAAAATGGTTAGCAACAAACAATTAATCGCAACAATTAATATTTAGCAAGTAGAAATCCTATTGTAATTAATATTACAGTTGCTTTGTATGTCGATATAAGGAGCGTGGTCACGCGATTTGATGCGGCGAAATATTCAATGGCATTTTAAGTGGATTGTTTTAATAATAGTACATTTTTCTACGAGGACCTGGTCAATGTCATTTATCTAAATAGCTAGTATTAATTTTAGTTCAGAAACGACGGCATTAATAAATTCATAATGACCATGGCTTATTGGCTGCATTTGGTATTTTCTTAATAGCGGTCCGCTATTAGTTTCTTAAAGAACCATTAAATGACAGGCGGAGACTTGGACTACTAGCTTTATTTAACATGGAATATGACACTGAAAAGCGCATACCCAGATTTTCTAAATAAATCTAATCTAAATAGGTCAAAAGTTTAAATCATTTATACCTAAAATGACAGCCTTGATGCCGTCGTATCTCGTTGGTGAGTGCGAGACTGCCCATGATTCAGGGGTAACAGTTATCGGGGTACAAAACTGTACGAGCATTCCACTGCTCACACACGAGCAGTGGAATGCTCGTACAGTTTTGTAGAGGGTGGAGAGGTTCGAACCGTCGGCCAGAGAGACCCGTAGGAACGGTTTTGCCGCTGGCCGCTCGCGACATAGAGAGGGGCCCAACCGCAGTTTACCACCCTGGAAGGCTGCCCCATCAGGTCGCGCATAATCTACGGAGTGGCTCGTCGTGCCGGTTGGTGACCGGACGGTGCGGCCAGGCGACCACTTCCGGGAGGGTACGGGGGCCCTTCCGTCCGATGGTTTGGTCATCGTCATACCTCACCATTGTATGGCGATGCAGCATTCCGAGTCTCAGTTTTACACTACCACGATGAATGTCATGCCTTTTACGCTTCCACTCCCCTCCCATCTTGCTAAATCATGGCAGCTAGGAAAAAGCATAAATGTTTAACAGCGGCACTCCATTCTCCCACCAACTCGCTTTTTGAAGTGGAGTTCACTAACATCCGTGGACTTCCTACAAACCTCAACGCCGTCCACCAGCATCTTGAGACAACGGAGACACAAATACGCCACCCTGCCGACACGACTTATCTCCACTACCCCGGCTAGGTGCTCGAGGAGTGCTTTCTTGCGAAGGCTGGAGTGTGCTTTTTCGTTAGGGCGGATGTTTGTTGTCGCCGATTACGCTGCCTTGAGAACCCATCCTTCCACCCTTCCTTCCTTCTTGGTAGATCCTAACCATGAGTATGGTTGGGATCTACCAGAACTGATCACGCGGGTCGGTCTGTCTACGCATTCGCTCTCACGCATGACCTCAGCCAGATGGCCAGGCCTCCAGGATACCAGAGATACCGAGTCAAGCGCCTTCCTTGCTAGACCTACTGCTGACGAGTCACCCAGTGCAGTACAGTGTATCGGTGCTCGCCCCTCTGGGATCCTCCGATCACTGCCTGGTTTCCACCACGGTGCCTCTAGTTGCCCCTCCACGATGAGTGGCAGCAAAAATACGTTCATGGCACTACTCGTCGGCAGACTGGGATGGAATACGAGAATACTTTGCAACCATTCCGTGGGATCAACACTGTTTAAAGATGAAGATCTATTGCAAAGTGCGGCCGCCGTGGCTGACGAGATCACTGTCGGAATGGAATACTATATTCCCTACAGTGAGGTCGCTAGCTTAACGACCCGGCCTTGGTTCGGTCGCGAATGTACCCATGCTGTTGCGCGAAAGCAATCGGCCTACCGCGCTTGGACCAGGGGCCGCGGTCACGCCTACCCCGATGTTGATCGACTTAAAGGAACGTTTAACAAAGCCACTAGGAAATGCAAGAAGGTTTCCATCAGAGCCGATGCCCAGCGCATTGCCCGGCTTGGTCAAGACCTCATCGCATACCCTACGGGTAGCTGAAAATTCTGACTATTGGCTAAAGCCGTGCAGTCCAACTTCTGTCATCCCTCGCTACCACCGCCGAAATATCCTGACGGATCACTTGCCCACCAGCCGCTGGAGAAAGCGAAACTGCTTGTTGATGATCTCTTTACGGCTAACTCCCAAATCGATGACCGTGGTATGTCCTCACCTACCATCCCGTCCTGCGATACTACTGTGCAGGATATTCACCTCCGGGTGAGTGATGTCCATGCGGAACTTCGGTCACTCGACGTTCGGAAAGCCAGTCGACCCGACGGTATCCCAGGGGTGGTTCTTAAGAACTGTGCATCAGCATTGTCCCCGGTATTGACGCGCCTGTATCGCCATTCCTATTCCTCGGGAACTGTTACAGAGGCTTGGAGAGAGGCGAATATTCAACCCATCCCCAAAAAAGGCAATCGCTCCGATCCGGCTAACTACCGTCCGTTAGCCGTCGCCTCCGTCATCTGTAAGGTATTTGAGCGGATAATTAACAAATAACTGTTCCATTACCTGGAAGATCACTCCCTATTAAATATTCGTCAATATGGTTTTAGACCGAACCGGTTTACGGATGATATTTTATTGTACGTCACACACCTTTGGGGTGAGGCTATTGACAGGCATGGGGAATCCTTGGCCATTAGCATGGACATGGCCAAGGCTTTTGATAGGGTTTGGTACCGTTCGCTTCTCTCCAAGCTACCGCCTATCGGTTTGCCCCCCCAAACTCTGTAATTGGACTGCCGCGTTTCTGCAACAGGGCCGCATCAGAGTCCTTTGTGGTGATACGGCCTCCGATTATCAGCGGATTAATGCCGGCGTACCCTATGGCTCCGTCCTGTCGCCTAAACTATTCCTTCTACATGTCAATAACATGTTAGCCCTTGGCTTGTTCATAGTTATGCAGACGACAGCACAGCTCATGGACAATATTTTGGACAGCCTTCTGACAAACCAGATGTTGAAGGAAGACGATAAGAACTTGTCGCTCCACTCAAGTTGAGCAACAAGTTCTTGTCGTCTTTTAGCGGCCATTTGTAATTTTCAATGGAGCTGTAAGAATCTGGTCCAGTTCAACGCCAAGAAAACACAGGTATGCTCGTTCTCAGCCAAAAAGTCTCCATTCCTTCCCCTTCCCACTTTTAAGTGTACTCAAATGCCATTACAAGGTAGCCTCGCTAACCTGGGCATGGATATCTGCCGGGACCTCAACCCACGTGAATACATTGAGAGTGGCACTAAAGCGGCATCGCGGAAGCTAGGTGTGTTAAACAAGGTGAGACAGTTCTTCTCGCCCGAGCATCTGTATCTTCTTTACAAGACCAGGTTTGCTCGTGCGCGGAGTACTGTTCTCACCTTTGCGATGGCGCCTCACAGTACCTGTTTGACGCTTTCGACCGGTTGCAGCGGCTAGCAATCCGTATTGTCGATAGTCCCAAAAGCACCTAGACCCTTGAGCCTCTGCAGTTGTGTAGAGATATAATCTCCTTGGCAGTCCTCTATCGCCTAAAAAATGTGCTGTAATATCTATTTATGATGAGTTGTGAAGTTAACTCTGTTTGACATACTCTATAATTTAAGGATGTATAGATTTTTCCTTTTTCATTTTTTGCTTTGCTAACTCATTGCGATCGTATCCTACTTTAGCTAAAACCAATATATATGTACACAAACTCAACGTACAGATCTTAAGGAGCAATTGTACACGATATTTACAAATGTCAAAGCCTGACCCTAATAATGACCCCTTAATAAATTATAGCGTATACCCCTAAGGGCCAGGGTATTTTAAAGTGTTACTAATTCACCTATACTTACCAGCTTTATAACTCTTAGAGTGGTATTTGGATCAATTTAATGTTTCTTAAATGGTTTGCTACTATATAAACGTTATGGGCGTAACTTTGGGCTTGCACAAATAAGTTTACAGAGATGCCAAACTTTAATCATCGTTATCAACAAATTTTAATAGCCTAATGCTGCTTAAGGGTCCGTCATTAGAAATAATGTTTTGGTGTGTTTCAAGTTACTTTGTAGTTATTTCTTAGCCAATTTAGCTACATACCTATTAGCTCTTACGATATCCAAGGAATATACGTAGTACTTTATCTGTAATTTTAAATTTATCGGAAATGTTCCGGCCAATTTTTATAGACGATGTAGGCTTTTTAACATTGAGTGATACGTTTCTGGTTTTATCCCTAAACCATTAAAACTTACTTCTACCCGAAAACATTATATATAAATAGCATTATATTATCAATACTCTATTAACTCTTTATGTCTGTCATAGTTAGAAAGACGTCTTAGTTTAAGAAAAACATTAATTGGTTGTAGATCGTGACAGGCCCGAAGCGATCGGTGCAATTCGTGAAGTTTTTGACAATTGTCGTGAGCACGCCATTAAAGGTAAATAAATAATTTCAAAATTTATATTTCACTTAAGTTTTGCGTTGTTTTTGATGTTATGAGTAGAAAAACTAAACGAACTAGAGGTTAATTGCTTAGTTAAATAGTCTTTATTAGGAGATGTTTTGTTCACTTCAACTCACGTTCTGAATAGACTGGAGTCTTACAAACCCTACATGGTCATGCGACAATCTCAAGGCTAATTTACGAACGCCACAGAGTCCTGACAGAGGTAAACCACAAAATGTATAACTCTCCAATGGATGAATGGATGGAGGAAGGAACAGTCGTCCGTGTCATCATGGCATGTCTTGGGGTGGCAGAATATCCGGCGAGGTACCTCGGATCGCCGAGGTCACTTCCAGAAGTCGTCGGCAACGTAAAGGATCTGCTAGGCTTCTTGGAGGAACTGGATCGGCATTATTATGTAAAAAATCAAAGTAAATGCTTAGCTTTTATGGTTGTAAAAATCCATACTAAAAAAATTCTAGTCGTGTCAGATTATAGCAAATGAAAAAAATCTGGCCGGCTCAATTTTCTTTTTGTCGCAGATGATTCTGTGAATGTCGGATAAAGAAATATGGATGTGTATTATATATGCTTCTCTACAATGCATTTTATTTTACAGGCTTGAACCTCGTCTGAGGGTCAGAGGTGACTCGCTCTTTGTCTAATGTAAATCCTTGTATTTCAACTGGACTTTAGGCACTAACGTTGTGAAATTACTTAAATTAATGTTTTATAATTATTGTTTGAAACAGTTACTAGATCAACTTGGTGTTACTGCAGTACGTTTATTATATTTACTATGTTTTTGAACATATAACACTTTATCTGATCGTCCTTTTAGAACTATTGGTATTTCTTTAATTTTAACAATACTATTCTAGCTTATGTAACTATATTTTATATATTTAACTATTACTATTATATATTATATTATTAATTATTATAAATATGCTATTATTATACTCACTCTAAAACAACCTTCACAGTTTAAATAATATACGGTCAACAAATTCAATTTCCTGTATCAAATTAGCTACGAAAATAAAAAGAATTTTTATAATTACATCTCAGTCTCAGAAAACCTTGTTACCACTACAACTTGGGGCCATTAATAAAACAATATAAACTTGACAAGCGCTAATTTCGTTACCAACCGATGACGTCATAACCCAATCGTGCTTCTTATAATCAATTGTTAACTCCAAATTGATCACATTGATCACATTGGCATGTACTCAAGGTATAAGCGATTGACCTGTTCTGAATGTTTATTGATAAAATATTTAATGTATCTTATCGTATTTTACTCTGATCTCATAAATTTAAAGCGTTTTAGCTTAAAACGGCTTCTCATCTAGCAGTCTTATAGCTTATTTAAAATGTTTATGTGTTTTTAGTTTAAATAATGTGTTATATTTATCTATGATCACAAAAATTTTGCAGTGCAACTTTTCTAACATAAGAAAATCTTGCACTTTAAAAATCAATTATCTGATCTATAATACAATATTTTAGTTCAAAATGGTGTTTAAACTGAATAATACTCAGCGTGCCCTGCAAGATATCGTTATGTTGAGACGTGTTACTAATTATTATCTATATATTAAGATTAACTACTTACTAAAATAAAAATACTCATGACACCTGATTAGTTTGTTAACAAAATGAAATTGAGAGCATGATTGGTAAGGGTTATGATTAATTTTTAAATGTGAGACTTCATTACCTCACTCCACACCTTCATTTCATCACCTCAACAAAGACATCAAATTTATAAATATTTTAGTTTACAACTCACTTGGATCACAATCAAGTGATCGAAGTGAGTTGTAAGCTCAGAGCTGTCATATCTCGCTCGCAGTGACGCCGACCTCTACGCCATTCAGCCTTTGTAACACTCCATTGCTTTACATCACGCAACTATTCCAACAATGTAACCTTCAGTAAATTATATACATACATGAAATAGACGTAGCTATCAAATCCTAGAAAATGATTCAAGATTTTTTTTTATTTGAGAGACGGTCCTGATGGTTTTGTTCTTAGAAGCTGACTTTTAAGCCAGTCGTCGATCATGGGTTCGAACCCACGATCGACAACGACGATGACTCGATATCCATTAGGACAAATAATATGGTAGATGACTGTATTGTAAATAAATACTGATGTCTCTTTCATTAAAACGAATATTACATAACANTTCCTTCCTTTGCTTTATTTAAGTACTTACTAAACATCTTTGCCTAGCCTGTGGAATACATATCTTTGCCTAGTTAAATTTTTTATTGGATATTAGAAGTGTAGTATATAGTAGAAAGTTGAAAACATTACAATCTTTGGAATAATTTACTTAGTTATTGAAAATCGATGTAGAAACTAAAAGGCAGACTGCTATACAAAATTCAGTAAAGAATTAATACTTTTATTTACATATAAATTGTTGAAGAAACAGACTTTTTTCAGTTATCTAAGAAACAGTAAAAAAAAGTTTACCCGTTGTTGTTCGAAATCTAAAAGAACTGGATCGATCAGATGGCCTCAGATATAGTAAAAAAACCGGCCAAGTGCGAGACGGACTCGCACACTGTGGGAGAGCCACGATTCGGCATGAATGGGCTGGCTTGACCGGAGTAATATCACGGCCTCATAGAAAACTGGGATAGCCATTGCGACGTGTTTCACTGAGGAGGGAGGGAGGGGGATAACGGAGGCCTATACCGCAACCCCTCCTCCCATCCCTCCTTATCCCCCAACGGCAACGCACTTGTGACGCATCTGGTGTTGCGGGTGTCCATGGGTGGCGATACATCTGCTTATTATACTAAATATCTATTCCTTAAAAATACCACGAAGTGTTTATTGTGTGGAAGCCCCCCTTAAGTATTTATTTTATTCTATATTTTAGTATTTGTTGTTATAACAGTAACAGAAATACATCTTAGTAATAGGTTCCCGTTTTACCATTTGAGTACGGAACCTTAAAAACAACTGCCTCACGTCATCCTATTTACATCCTACAGTTCTGCCTAGACGTGATTTATAGTCTGTTTTATTGAATGCAGCTATGAATAGTGGAAACATAATTGAATTTTGATAGTATATAACTATATTGTTTTATTAGTAATACCTATCGAAATACCTGTAAATATTTGAATAAAGAGTAAACACGGCTACACATTTGAATATATGAAACGAACACCTGTACCTGTACAATTTGAAAATGTAGCTATGTTTACTCTTTATTAAAAATTTTACAGGTATTCCGGTAGGTATTATTATTAAAATAATATAATTCTATACACTATCAAAATTCAATTATGTTAATTTGAATATCTGAAACGAACACCTGTGTAGGCAAAGGTGTTCGTTTCAGATATTTATATGTGTGACTATGTTTACTCTTTATTCAGATTCAGAGTTAATAAGACTACTTAGACATTATATAAAACATATGTATATATTTTAAATACATACATTATGTTATTAAGTAACTGACTTATACTCGGAAACAAAGCAAATGATCGTGTAATCATGCAAAAAATCGCATACTTATTTGACCTGAGTGGAAATTGAACATCTGAATTCAACAGTTAAGGGACAACGCTACCCGCAGTGGAAAATTTAATAGACCATAAGGCCACCAATTAACTTTAAAGTACTACTATGAGTTTATAATAACCTTTTTAAAACATATTGTACTATAGTCATGGAACTAATATCAGTCACGCATATACACATTACTATCCAACTATAAATACGAAATTAATTATAGTTTTTAACCATTAAACCGCACACCAAACACCTGTAATAACGCCAACGCCAATGTTTCACCTATAACCTTCGGACGCCAATTGAAATATTTCCTTTGAACTGCCTACGGGTACTGTTAATATATTAATTGGTCGCTAGTTACCCGCCCACTTATTACAATAGCAAATCCGCCTGAGTTATATATAAATATACATTCTCTTTAACAAGACTTATTGCCGTTCTCTTAGCAGCGACTCCAATCATGAGACGAACACATGTACGTGTAATCTATTAGTTGCCGTATCTCATACTCTGGCTACGGCCCTTTCTCATTTTACTTTTCTTTAATAGAACTAATCTGTCCCACACGTCCAATACTATAACATCTGTACACAAGGATGGGCAGCAATGAACACACCGACTTATGACACTGGAAGTTACAGGAAAGAAAACTGCCGTCTATCTATTAATTTGATTCTAAACCTGCAACCAAATTAATCAAATAAATTGGGGTTAAATTTCTTTTTGCAATCACTTTTCTTATTTGAAGTAATTTTTGGTTTGGTTTGACGTCCCTTAGCCTTAGCGGTATCTCCATCCATGAGATGTGCTGTCTATGAGTCTTACTCTATTATCCGAGACTGGCAGTATCCTATGTATATATATAAAAAGGCTCATGAAAAACTTATATTTAGGCTCCCATGAGTCCTTTTGACCAGAATAACGTCACGGCTTCATAAAAAATAAATACTAAACAATTCTTTTATTATTTTTCATCAAGTAAATGAAGTTACGGGCCAAGTGTCCAAAAGAAAGGAGCTCCGTTTGTTTCGGTAGAGAGGGACACAAAAAAGCAACGCACTCGGGAATCCTGAGAGACAGCTGTACTCTCCCGTTTATTACCTTCAAAGTACATCATTCGATCATGATAATCGAATGAAGTACTTCGACGTGCAGAAATCTATCTACAGTTAAAAGCAACTAATCTTCTTTACCTTGTTAAATATTTTCCTTATGAAGTTTTTACTCAAAAATTTATTCTGACTTTGCAAACACAACGACCTGGGTAATTCTTCGTTCTTTTATTTCCGGGTCTTTGTTAGCGAAACAAAAATATTAAAAAATTAACTAATCTCTGAAACTGGAAACATTTGAATACTTGTTATTATGCGTTATTTAAATTAAATAGTATTTTACGACAATCATCAACTACGTATTCTGTTTATTATACTTCTCTAAGAGAACAATGACTTGGAGGAATAAGAATAAAAAATATTTTAAACCAAAAATAAACAGATTTCAACTAAATATTTTGTGGTGGAAACTTCTTCGGTTCATCTCACTATACAAAAAGATAAGATGATGTTTCGGATTCCACTACAATTATTTCTAAATACCAAAGGTAAGTACTACATATTTACTACTATATCTTTTTTATTTTCTGTAATAGAAATTTATTTTTTGTCACCAAAATAAATATTTTTCTCTATTTCTATACATTTACTACTGATCGTGACAATGTGTAGGTATATGTTCTCTCCTAGCCCATTACGGCCACGGCGGCCAGTCTCAAAGGAGACCAGGCAACTACGCAGGAAATATTATAGTGCACAAGCGTGTGCGCAAACACAGGTGCACACTCTGTTCCCACACTCTCATTATTCGATGAGACGGTTCACCGAGACGATCAAGGAGAAATCAGGCGCAGGACCAACAGTTTTACGTGCTCTCTGAAACACTGGGCTTCAGATCCCAACTTCTAAACTCCGAGCTGTTATGAAGTAATTTTATAATCAGAAAAACTCAATAACACTATAGGCCCGACCCGGGATTTGAACCCGAGACCTCTTTATTGACAGTCGTATACTTCCACCGCTAGACCCACGAGGCAATTATATAAAGTATATGCTAACAAACAAACATAATTGTTGGCTCTAACATCATTTCATTTTCAGCTCCTACTTAAACCGGCAAGGCATTTGTGACGCCTCTGATGTTGCGGATGTCCAGGGGTGGCAGTGACCGCTTACCATCTGACGATAAGTCTGCTCGTTTGCCACCTATATATTAAAAAAAAACTTAGATCAAAAAACAAAGTGTAATGATATTCAGCGCGTTCAACCAAACTCTACAGCCTTAAGATATTTGTATAAAATAATATTTAAATTTAGTGAGTAATCTAAAAAACAACTATAGCATTAAATATTTATATTACTAAGCAGGAAATTGCGACATTTTGGTATTTGTAATACATAGGCTTAGCCTATAATTTACATAACATCTCCCGCTTCCTAACTAATTCTGCATGTGAAATAATATAAGATCCGTAAGACTGTCCGCAACTGAACAACGGCAGTATAATTAAAATCTATAACCGCTAACAAATATGGTTGTTATCATTGTAATCATTGACATATCTATTAACTTACCTACCACTTACTTCGGTTACTCAGTGAGCCAAGTGTGTCTTGGCCTCCGACAGAAGAATGCACCATTTTTTTCTGTTTTGGTATTCTACATTTTTGTAAGCTTTTTCTTTATAGTTTAGTAACTGATTTATTGTTTACTGACCGCTAGACATACCAGATTTAAATACAAGTATAATGACACCTTAAAGATACTAACTCGTTATCAATCTTACTTCGGTGACTCAGCGAGCCAAGCGTGTCTTAGCCTCTGACAGAAGAATGCACTATTTTTTCTTTTTTACCATTCTATGTATTTTGTTAAAAAATTTTGTAGTTATTAACTGATTAATTGTTTACTGACCGCTAGACATACCAGATTGACGACATTCAAATACAAGTGTAATGACACCTGAAAGATACTAGCCCCTTATCAATCCCTCATATATCCTCACCGCTGCAAATAAACAATTTACAAATTCTATGATAAGATAAAATTAATTTGAACCTTAAGCGTTGCAGTTAACAATCGTAATCGCGATAAGTAGATTACATATTACAACAGTTCTCCGTTTGATTACGAGAATACCCCTATTCATCCTGATCCCTGATAGAGGCGCTCATAGCTTAGTTGCACTCGGTGATTTTTTATTCTTTTTTTTTATAAAACTGTCTACCTGAGAGTCTTTCTCTATCTCTATACTTTATTGTGCATGTCTAAATTTTCGTTCATTTTTGTTATGTTTTTTTCCTGTTAATAACCACCTTGTATATCTCTTCGCCAACATTTAGAAAAGCCGCTCGAGTCTCCTTATTGCTTATTAGCAGGTGTGCCTCTTCCTTAACCGTCTGTACCCCAAGACTTTGTTCAGCCTCTTATCATCTTACCCTGAATGCAGGACACTCAAAGATGATGTGTAGGACCGTCTCCTCCTGGGCTGGGTCGCAGATACATGACTGGCTCTCCAGACACTTAAAACGGTGCAAGTATTGGGAGAACCCCCCCATGTCCCGTCAGCATCTGCGTATGCATCTCTCGCGTCCGGGAAGAACACTTTCGTGACGGAGGCGGTGTTGCTCGACTGGTATCGACGCTTCCATTCGTCAAGGGAGTCGCTACGAATCTGGCGCTTGACGAATGAAGCCGGACACAGGTCGTAGTCAGGCTTCCTCTAACATGAAGGTGCCGCTTCTTTCGTCAACTGGTCGACGTGCTCGTTACCGTCGATACCGGCGTGGGCCTTGATCCAATACAACGTTACATCTTTGCCACGGGTCAAGGACTAGCTGAGGTTTCGGCGCGCCTTGGTCGCGAGAGGATGCAGGGTCCGTGGTTCGTCATCGTCTCCAGCGCTGCCCTCGAGTCGCTATAGATGCCGCAACTCCCCGCACTGCAGGTGAGGATTTCGCTCGAAGCTCTGCATATGGCCAAGAGCTCGGCCTGGTAGACTGTGCAGTACGCTGGCAAGCACAGTTTCCGGCTTCGCAGTTCGGCCCGGCTGTCCCATATGGACAGCGCGGCACTGACCTCCTTTATTCGAAGGTCCAAAGGCAGTAACCCGGCCAGTAGCAGAGCCGAGTTGAGGAGACAGTGCGGTACGACTTGCAGATCTTCTGAACAAATCCTCACAGTGACGAGGAGCCTGCGAACACCCAGCTTCTTGACGGCGGGAGCATATGCGACTGCCGCATACGTGATGACCGGTTCTACTGTTGCGGCGTAAATGGTCTGTACGACCTCGGGATGCAGCCTCCAGCTTATTTTTGCTGCTCTCGAGAGCTGCTTGTAGATGTTTAGGGCCTTCCTACAGACGACGCTGTCGTGGGTGTTAAAGGTCAGCTTGTCGTCTATAGTAAGCCCCAAAATTCTCAGCTCTCGGGACATGCCAATGTCGACCCCGCCCATGCTGAGGAATGGAGTGTCATGCTTGAGCTTATTAGTAAAAAGCATGGCGCAGGTGTTGTGCGGCGCCAATTTCAGTTAATTTCTGACATTCCACCCCTGAACCAATTCAAGGGCGGCATTGGCATGTCACTGCACCTCAGACGCGGTCTACTCCGCGAACAGCAGATCCACGTCATCCGCGAATGCTTGGCAGGTGACGCCCGTTCTTGTAGACCCTTCAGAAGGGGGTCTAGGAGGATATTCCACAGGATTGGTCAGCTAATGGACCCTTGGACGCAGCCCTTTTAGGTGTTGCGGCGATGTTCCGCCCCGGCGTACCGTAGCTTCACACACCTGTAGTCCAGGTAGCTTTCCAGCACTCGGTGATTGGAAACAATCACCAGGATAAGCAACGACGGCGCGGTTAGTACCTGGATGGGTGACCGCTGGTGGCATGTCTCCGTGATTCGGAGGTCACATTAAGCAGTCGTTATCATAGGATAACAGTCGTGAAGCTTAGTTGTAGGCCTTTGGGCGGCTTAAAAACATCCAACGGTAAGATTACGTAGCCACAACGTTGTCTTGCCAGTCCCTATCCGCATTTGGCCAGCGTGGGGACATATGGCCTTAACCCTCTCCTGATAGGAGCCCCGTGCCCAGCAGTGGGACATTATGGGTTTTGATGATGATGATCCTGATTCATCCCGTGGGGGTCGTAAGAGGCGACTAAAGGAGCAAGACGACATCACTGTAACGAGAAAGAAAACTTAAACAAACAATTTACCAATGCGTTCGGCCAGCGTTGTATCGTCACGTCAATTTTTCGTTATATTTTTTATGGAATAGGAGGCAAACGAGACGTATCGCATGATGGTGAGCAATTACCGCCGTTGCCGTTGGGAGATAGGGAGCGGCGTGTTGGGAGGGGTTGTGGAGGGGGGTTTCTGTATGTCTGTGGTATCACTCCGGTCAAGCCAGTCCATTCATGCCGAAGCGTGGCTCTTCCACGATCAAATGATCGTCATCTTGTCAATGATGTTCATAGTGTAGTGTATACCTATTTAGCCAAAATCTTCTTGTTAAGGAGAGGCCCATGTCATTGCTCGGTGGACTGTAAAGACTGTCGATGAGATAAAATCATATAACATATTTTGTACTAGTACATGCACCCCTACTTTTTACTACTAGTACTAGTACTAGTCTAAAATAAAAGTAGATTAAGTTACTTATTATATCATCAGCTAGCTACCAGTAACAGTCACGTAAATTGGTTTAGCCATTTCAGAGATTAGCCAGACATATAGTCTAAAATATAAAAATACATAATATAAATGTAAGTATCGTATATTCTAATCGTATATTATTTTATATCCACTTAGTCAAAAGCTGTTAATTTGTTTATATGTTTATAACAAACAGTCACTTCAATTTAACTTATTTGTATAGTATTTATGTAAGGTCGACAAAGAAGAATTTTATTTATATATCTTTATTGTATACATGCTAAATTACAAAGTTAAAAACAGAGGATGAGTCACAAATATGCAAATGATACAATAGGCGGTCTTATCGCTCACGGCGATCTCTTCCAGACAACCACAACCTCAATTTTCTAAAAATACAGTCCGATGATAAGATGTATAAAAATAAAATTTTAAAACATAATTTAATTTTATTTCAAAATTATCGATTGGAATCAATTATGAAACCTTTTGCTCTGACGCCCTTGTATTTTTATATTACCTAGATTCTGAGTGTCATAACCGTATTCCTGTTTTTGAAAGTTGGTGCAAAAATCTCCAAACAAGTATTTTTAATGGTTACAATTCCAGTTCCCGTATAGCAGCATTCACTTACTTTTATGTTGAATATATCCCTACTAATAAATTAAATTCGAAATTTACCGTGTAATTCTGTCTGTCTGCCTGTATATTACGCTTTCACGGCTGAACCGCTCATTCATCTCAATTAAATTTTGCATGAAAATACTTTAATTCTCCAGGAAGGACAGAGGTAACTCTTTACCGAGATAAGTGACATACACACTGGCGGAGCCGCGGGCAATCGCTAGTTTTTAATATTATTGATAATTCCGAAACTAATTGCAAATGCTTTCAAGAAAATCCTTATTGTATGCTCAACATGTACTTACCTGACTATCGTACATTGCAGTTCATTATACTTTTGTTTGCAAGGGGGTATTTCTATACGCATTTAGATATTAATACGTATCATACATTGACTTCGGATGTCTAGTGGTTGAAACGGTTACCTCACCGTCTTGTACTACGCAAAAATAGCATTCAATTAATGTAAAAAAAGAAACAAAAATAAGCAAAGACAATCATCAATTAAGTTTATAAACCGATAACATCATCTTTATAAAAAGAACCCGACATTATGTTTTTTGTCTGTATAACTAAAAACACAAAATCCATTAATTCTGGTTTTGGAAGCGCACCGTTCATTATAAATGTCTTCTTAAAACTGCAAGATCTTAAACTTGAGATTAGCTTTGACCAACGTTTTTAATGCGTTTTATTCCGTTTTAGGAATTTGGAAAGTACAAACAAAGTTGTATCTTCCAAGGTTTCTGCAACATCCCATTATTAATGCATTATTTAATCAAACTTAAATATTCAAATACTTTTACTTACTCTTCCTTCTAACGACACATACTGCGTGGAGAAAAAAACTAATTTTGACTAGAGTAAAATCATAAAGGCCTAAAACAAATATTTACTTTTTCACAGAACAATATTACATGAGATAGTAACCAGTAAAACGTATTTTTATCCCTAGTTTTGAAATTACTAATAAATCAAAGTTCTTCGACCCCTTACACAATACACTAATTCCGTAAGACAAGCTGTAATGATTAAGGAACCAACAAATCTAAATTCAGTCATAAAAGTCTTCCTTACATCTTAGTCACGCTTTCCTTATCGAATTTTGTTCATGACAAATCGATGATCACATAGTCTGTGACTACGAACTTAAGTTTATATTGGCTCTCACCACCTTAAAGAAATTGTCAGATTTTTTTTTACTGGTCTGACTAGACGGGTCACCTAATGGTAAATCAATACTGAATATGAATACATCAATATGAACAAATCAATGACATCATCAAAACAAACACGTAAGCGTTCCCTACAGAATTAAGAAATTCGACACAATATCTTGTGTTGGCCTTGGAAGTCACCGTTTTGGAGTGGTCGACATACGCTTTTGAACTAAACGGTTCGGCTTTTTCTTCCTGTGTCGGGCAGTCCAAACCTAGAATTCACTACCGGTGCACGTGTTTCTCTCCTGCTATAATCCCGGGTCCTCTCACGAGGCCGTCACAGTTTGGGTTATCATGCTGTATTGTTCACATTGGCAGTGAGGATGACGACCACCACTCTTGATACTCTACTCATGTTTTCTATGGGGCAGAGTAGTGTTATACTGGAATATGAATATTAATAAGTTGCTCAACATATCAAGCGTCGCAAGTGAAACTGGATTGGTCACTCACTCCGTAGGGATTCCCATGATATCGCCAAACATGCGCTCGATTGGAGTTACTGGAATGAATCGTATAAACCTTTTTCGTTTTATATTGGGATTTATTACGTATAACAAAAACTATGTGTATGTATAGAAGTCGTGATACTCTAAAACAGATTAATGAATAAACGTAACAGTCTTATAAGGAGATAACTGTGATAAGGAGTTTTAAGCATAGGTAGCGATTTTAAGTAATACATTGCAGCGTGTTTATGCTTACTAAACTTGATTGAAGCTTTTTACTGTTGAATGCGTTAAAGGTTTTTCAGTATAACCTAAGTGTTGTTGTTGATAAACAATAAAATATGAAGACTCAATTCCATTTTTTTAAATTCTATCACGATTAATTATTTTAATGCATACTTAAACTAAGATGGCAACATTCTTTTAATTATTTTTTTATATAATCAGTTTCGAAATAAATATTTAAATTTCAAACTTATTTTATTATTTTCATAAGAAGTTTTTTATTGGTTATTTAATCTAATTAAAATTAATAAGTATTATACATAAAATTATACATCACTCATATACTTTATGATTTCTCTTCTATCGTGTCGTGGGAGAACCATACTTCGGAACATGTGGTCCAATTCATGATTAGAGTGATACAGATCTTTCGTTGATTTGTTATCCACTACGACACAGAGATGTTCATCATTAATCGGCGCTATTCCTAGATAATTTACTTTATTTTCTTATTAGGAAGTCGACAATATATATCAACCAATCGCCGTCCACTGTCAAATGAAGGTCTCCCCCAAGAAGCACTAACTATTCTGGTCTTGAAAGTCTGCTAATCTTGCCTTGTTTCCAATGTTCATAGTTCGCACGTGCAACCCGCAAGGATAAGGATAATGATGTCCAGAAAGATTACTGCGTCCTTTAAAATTTTAATTATCTAAAATAATCTGCTTGCCATCGCATTCTATAATTGTGATTACACAAAATCACTGCAATAAAATATTTTCGTCTCTGCATACCCCTAACAGGAATGAGGCATGATTGTATATATGCATGAAAATATACTTCCTAGTTATTGTTTTTACGACTTTGAACTTTTTTTATAAAATTAAATACTGCATTTGCAAGTATGGAGGTTCCGTAATTATAATGAATTTTTACGAGCTGTTCGATGCGGGGCTTAAAGATAATTGCATAAAATAAATAGAATTAAATTTCATAAATTATAATAATCAAGTTTTTTTTACTTTCTGTTTTGTAACAATTATCATGCATTCATAATAATCGGACTATTATTCAGCGTTATGACTTTCAATTAAGGAATTATTTAATGAGTGAATTAACTAGAATTTAAAAAGGTTTAGCAAGTCAGTAAAAAATATAAATATTTGCCTTAGTTCAACTGCATTGAAAGTTGGGTCCCGTATGTAAGACCTTTCTGGTTTTCTTTTATATTCATCAAGCATGAACGATATATTTGACAAAACCAAATATATAAGGCGTTCCTTTGTTTAGTTTTAAATTTCTAACTAAATAAATGTCTGATGTTCCCGATCTTGCATCACAAGTAAGACTTAACATCCAGTTAATAATATCTATAAAATGAATTATGTGTTTATTTTTAATATATCTTGTAAATATTACTAGCACTCGTTAAATCTCTTCATGAATATAGAAAAATACTTTGACCAATATTTTTTTTTTATAGAAATCCAACAGAAAGTACTACTAAATAACTACTGTTTAGTGTGTAACATATAGTATTTTATTTATTGCTTTTTATTTGTTATGGGCGGGCAATTATGCTTCTTATAAAATTAAGTCGCTCCGTGGTCTGTTCGCTTAGATCTTTTAGACTACTTAACGGATTTTAATGCAGTTTTCACTAATAGATGGAGTGATTCAAGAGAAAGGTTTATATGGCCAGGCACCTGAGTATAATCAAGAAATACTAGTTAAAAATAAAGTCGTAAGAAAAGAATTTGAAATCACTTTTTTCATTTAATAGAGGTCATAAATTGCATACATGTTTTAGAAGCTCACAATTTATTGCCATGTCTAGCTATCTCTTTAACATCTCAAACAAGAGGCGAGCTCTGACCAAAATATTTAATGCGCATTATAATGTTTTTAAGAATTTGGAAAGTGATAACGGCATGTCATAGTTACCGCATCATCCACACATTATTACGAAAAAATAATTCTACTCACACTTTCACCCATTAAAAAAAAATTAATGAACATAATTTATACTAAAAAGTAAAGTAATACTATTAATTATTACACTAAACTATTATATAATAATTAATAGTATTATACATATATTTAAGAATACGAAGTAAACAAATTAATTGTAGGGAATATAAAATATATGCAAAAGTAGTAAGTAAAATGTGTTTTATATACAAATTTATAATCACTAACCTTTTTTATAGACGAAGTGGAAAATCCCTTTAGATTTCCAGCTTATTGGGCGTATAGGGGCCAGGAGTAGGTGATGATTCAGACGCCCTACTGTAGGAAAACCCGGAACATATTATTCCAGATCTTCCAAATCGACATCACGACTAATCAGGCTCAACCCGGAGGAAAAGACTTCTCTAGACTCTAAGAATAACAATGGAGATTTTTTTGTTCTGTTATTGCACGGAACGTCATAAACAATAGTCAATTTCAGACGACTAAATAGTTCTAGGGTGCTCTAGTAAGAATCGAGAATAATTTTACAATGATAAAAATAAATTACACAAACATAATCCTTTTTCCTGCCTTTCAGCAAATATACATACCACGGGGATAAACTAAAGACAAGGCAGAGAGTTACCAGGATGAGACCGCCAAGTGAGAGACAGTGCAGTGCTCTTCGGCCTTAAGATAAATAGTTATTAAAAAGATGCATTTTAAATCAGATAAATTAATGAATGTTTAAGCAACAATAAATTTACAGAATTAATTCAATTAATCCAATCCAAATATGTTTTTCCTAGTTATGAACAAACTAATATGTCTCCATAGCATTGTTTCTGTTCTCAATACCAGAATGTATACCCTCTTCCTTTATGAATAATATAAGAAAATTGTGTCTTCAAATTACGAATTGTTACACTTAAGTAGTGATTTAAGGCTAATAAATTGCAGCGTAATTTACTACAAAATTGCCTTGAATGCGTCAAGTCATTGTTTCTAAACGGTAACAATTTCTTATGAAATTAATACATTTCACATTTTTAGTTCTAACTGTCAGGAGTTCGAGATGGAACAAAAAATGGAAGTGGTACCAGAGAAGAAATACAAAAATTTCAACGAAACTTTTAAGCTCTGTGCTTTTTCTATGGCTTTCGCTTTCCTCTATCCAAACAGAAAAAACGTAATAAGAAGATTCGTCATGATTACTTCGATCATTACTTTTAACGGCGGCCAACTTTTTTGGTTCTCTATTTATACATTTAAATGTCTCTATACCTTAGACATATATAATTTTTCAAGGAACATGACACTAGCTGTCATTCTCATTTTATTCTTTATCAAAACTTACTACGCAATTTACGCAACCCACAGGTTTGCGCCTCTTTTAGATATCATATCCACAGATCTGATCAAAGCTAACGATATGGAAGAAGAGTACCAGCGCTTATATGATTCACATATTAAAGAAGGAAAAGTTGGTGAGATTGCATGGCTGCTTATTCCTTCACTTATGAGTATACAGTTCCCATTCTATGCAGGGTTATTAATGAGCATCGAGAGCATACAAACAGATGATTACCAGAAGCGTATGGTGCACGATATGGAGCTAATATTTGTGCAAGATATTCAAAGTGAAGCACCCTTTTTTCACTGTATGTTTGCGTATAATTGCGTACAGTGCGTTGTTCTTGTGCCTAATTTTACAGGAATGGATGGTTCCTTCTGTATAGTAACCACACATTTGCGTCTAAAACTCAAAATTTTAACCCTTAAAGTAGAAAAAGCATTTAATGACTCACGTAATGTATACGAACTAAGACAGAAATTGCGAGGAGCAATCCAAGATCACCAAGAGGCACTTGAGTTCTATTTTAAGGCTCAACACATGTACGGAACCTGGTTACTAGCTGTTTTCATGCTGACTTCTTTTTTAATATCGTTTAGTTTGTATCAAATACATTTGCTGCAGAGAATTGACCCGAAATACACATCATTTATGATGGTCGGTGTCTTTCACATATATTTACCATGTTACTATGCCAGTTCCTTGACTAAGGTATTGTAATTTATTTCCATTTAAATTAGATATATCTACGTTTAGTTGCAAATTTCGCTATTACCTCTGATAACAGATAACTATCCAAATACTTAAAAATAACAAATAAATACACTGTGTACGAAACCCAACACGAATGAACAGCTGAGCTGTGACTATAAATGAAGGTGAAACTACAAGGAATCATTATATTAGTATAAAGTAATTCTTATAAATAAATTCGATACCGATCGAATAATCGATCAATAGTTCTTTTACTTCAGATACATATTTTTTGGGAACAAGACAAAATAAACAGCTAAGTAATTGTTTCGTATAAATTCTTAACTATTTATTTGGTTTAAAATATTTTCTTTATTTCATTTAGTTATGTTTTCATATAACAGCTGTATTTATTTCATATTTCTTAAAATATTTGTTCCGGTTATTATTGATCGGCGTTGTTATTAAGCTTCCGCATTTCGATTGATTTTTTTTTCAATAGATTTTATTTTTAAAAATATAAAAAATTAAGGTAAGTGAAGAAAAAATAAAAATGAATGACCTTGATATAAAATATCTAATAATAAAACGAAAAGGTTGTCTGAATAAATTTATAAATAAAATGACAGAATAACCCAATTTACAGTCAGCAAAACCCACCTTCTCTTAATACTCAGAGAAATGGCTCGTTTGCTACCGATAAAATAAATTCTGAATCGTCCTAAATTCTGATCTGACTCTCCTTCCTTCCAGGTCGGTGAAGACGTTCCAGATGAGCTTTACAGTGTCTGTTGGGAAAAATGGGCTGATCCTGTCTGCAGTAATTTACTTATATTCATGATATGCAGATCCCAAAAAATTCTGATTCTGACGGGAAATGGCTTAGTCGTATACAATATGGAACTCTTTAAATCTATAATGCAGACTTCTTACTCGTTCTTTACTTTAATTACAGCATAATAATTTTAAAAATATGTGTACCTACTCAATTTTTTTGACACCACACACACATTGACACTTTCTTAATTAATATTTTTCTTGGACCTACTCGTTTTGGATATCACATCTGTTAGCTTAATTAGATAACACTAATTAAATATTTTTTTCGTTTATCCCACAGTAGTTGTGTAATATCTTTCTTGTAATTCAATAACTAAAGTTTTTATTTCATTGACTATATAAAGATAATATAATATTTAGATCTTCGTCACTTCCTACTCGCGTTCCCATTCCATTACTGAGGGTCCTGATTCCCCAGGTACGGAATGATCTTCTACAGAATAGTTTCTCGCCACTTGTTTCTCTCCTTAGCTGAATGAAGAGCTACGTGTAGATTGGCATCCAACTCTGTTCGAATATGGTCAGTTTACTTAAGTTTTCATACCATAAGTTGCTCGAAGTATTTCCCTTCTTTTCTGGCGATGTGACCTAAGAAATCTAGAATTTTTCGCAGGCATATGGAATCTTACTCACTTATACACATATTGAATAAATGAGTGGCAATATTTTCTTGTGTTTGTTTTAATTTTTGCCCATTTTCAAAACAAGAGTTTCTGTATTCGTTCTTATGTATCTGCGAGTAATGTATAAATTTTAAAATGGTATGTATGTATGGCCTTAACTCTCTCCTGAGAGGAGACTCAAGCCCAGCAGTGGGACATTATGGGTTGTTGTTGATATTGATGATGATACATACATACATCGTATGACGTAATGATACATATTTATTTCAGAGTTAGACTTCATTCATAGAAAAAAAAATGCCGTCTTAAAATATCTAGAACTTTGAAGTATTCATTAATAATTTCAAAGAAGGTTTGCAACTTTTGATTTTTTAAGATTAATTTCACTAATGTTCGTAACATACTGGTGGTTATCCACCAATTCATTAATTCACTCTTCAACAAACTTCAGAGCTTTACAATAATTTTGAATCTGAAAGGTTTCAATCATAAACAAAGACAAAATACAAGCCTGTACTTAACTATATTTTCCTTTATATTGTGTTCTCAGAACGGTTCGATTTTTGAAATTAATTCATATTCGTAATAAAACCCACATCAACATTTTTATCTTTTAAAAGTGACTAAGCCATTTTGATATTGATAACATCTATTAAATGCATTGCATACGGAAGTTTATGCCTCTGTTTTATGCGCATGACATAAAAATATAATGTAAAACCTACTCAACAAAATAATAATTGACTGAAATTATTTTATATTGAAATTCATAAAATTTTAATTTAGCAAATTTAGTTTAATGTATTTACTGGTGCGTTTTTTATTTATGGTCGCATCTAAGAGCAATATCAACTTTAAAACTTTCCTTGCTCTACGTAATTTTATCATCACTGGTTTGCGAGATTTGCAACATGACACTTCATACACTGAATGTCTTATGCAACTGTCATGGAACTAGTAGGGTTACTTCTAACGGGTATCCTAAATTTAGGTGCCTCTTATGCTTACGGAAGAACGGGTACTGTGTCCTATCAACACAAAAGGAGCATCGTTTGATCCTTCGAATCGATCTTACCATGATATATTTCTCCTGTCCCTGTTGTATCGAATTAGGAATTCGGAATGTCACCTTTCTAATTTATTCCGTAGTTGTCCTAAAAGCCGACTAAAGAAGCAGTCTAGGAATATAGCTTAGTACAGACCCGTCTGTCCATATTAGCGTATTAAAGGATAGCCTTTACAAATGAACATGAACCGTCATGGTGATGGCTATGTGGCGACTTCCACATACAACGCAAAGCAAAATAACACTACATCGCCAACTACCGAAGGTACGCTGAACTATGGAGTAACGAAGGAAAAGAGGAAATTATTAATCCTGAATCGCGCAATAGAAGTTCTCGCGCCAATTAGCATTATATACAACTTTCGAACATCAACCGTTGGGCAGTGGACCGCCAGACATTATCATCTCCTCTGGTCGCGAGATCCTCTCTTTGTGTTGAAGGGACATAACACCCGTTCCTCCACAACTACAATAAACTCAATATTTACTGTCGTTTTGTTTTGATCGAAATATGATATTTAAATACAATGATAACCAGTATCGATTTAATCTGAATTACCCTTTTATAATATAATAATCAAATAATAATATAATGCCCAATACAGCAACGGTGTCTATCCTTTAAAACACAGGTAAGATAAGACGCTATTTTTATTTTCTTCTGATGTACCAGAATTATTTAACACTAGCTGATCAACTTCGTCTGCGTCTCTTTTCAATCATGCTCGGCTCTTATTGGCCATAGCGTGATGTTACCTATCCTATCATAGACACGCCAGCAAAACATTCAATTTGTAAAAAACGTTAAAGTCGGTTAGATGGTATAACCAATATTTTTTATGGAATAGGGGTAAAACAAGCAGCCGTATTGCCTCAAGGTAAGCGATTACCATTGCTCATGGACATCCGAAACACTAGAGGTGTCACAAATGCGTTGCTGGACTTTGGAGGATGGTGAGGGGGATGGAGGAAGGAGTTGGGGTATTGGCCTCCAATATCCTCACTCACTCTTCATAGAGTGACACACACAACACAAGCGCTGTTTCACACTGGTTTTCTGTGAGGCTGTGGTACCACTCTGGTCGGACCGACCTATTCATGCCGAAGCGTGACTCTCTCACAGTACAAAGAAAGTACAACAATGTTGGGAATTATAGATTATTAAATAAAAGATTGGTAATTCTGAACATTTCCCTACCTTTGTCATAAACAAAGTAGTTGGAAGCTCAACAATGTTCGTGCCGCTTATACAGATTAATTTAAGAAGTATTTGATCTGTCAATACGCCGCAAGCTGAATAGGTCTTCTATATAATACAAAAAACACACGCAGACAGACAAATCGAGGTCAGGCAGAATACCAATGCTGCAGTCCCTTAGCCTGCAGCATTACACTGACAAAGTCTGAATCGTCGATTCCCAAGAAGTTTCAATTCGGCTAGACCCATTGGCGCTGCATAGAGAAGTGGCTTCACTGTGCATCTTCTACCGCATTTATCATGAGGAGTGCTCCGAGGAATTGTTCGGGCTGATTCCTGCCGCCTCTTTTCAACATCGTCCTTCGCGACGGAAATTTCATCCCCATCGTCTTGATGGTTGGCAGTCCACAACTGTACGCTTTTCAAGCAATTTTCTGCCTCGCACAACAAAACTGTGGAATGAATTATCACCTACGGTATTCCCGGAACAATACGACCTTCAAACCTTCACGAAAAGAGCGTACTCCTTCTTAAAAGACCGGCAACGCACTTGTGACGCCTTTGGTGTTGCGGGTGTCTATGGGCAGCGGTAATCGCTTACCATCAGGCGATACGTCTGCTCGTTTGCCTCCTATACTATAAAAAAAACATAGGTGCCTTTTGGGGCACTGCACAAGATACTAATTTATTTAATTTTATTTTGGTATTTCAGCGATGTGTTGAACTGTGAATATCAGATTAAATGTTTCTTTTTATTTTTAAATCGTTTTTCTTGGCTTTATAATACTATCCATAAAATAAATCCAGTACGTATCAGGATACAATGGAAACAATAAATTAGAATAAAATACAGAATCAAAAGTTCTATTATGGTTTGTTGAAAAGAATTTTTATGAAAGAAAGTGTTCACGTAGTGTACTTTACATAATGCAGTGGAACAAGTTTGTCTTTGCATAGATATTTAAAAACTAAATCAGTTAACTATCCACTTGTCAGTTTTACAAAGATATAACCATATTCAGCCTTTAATATACATAAGTATTGTATACATGCATACATAGACCCCAAATAAACTCGAAAATAAATATGGTTTAAAACATACACGATACGAAAAAGTCAGTTGCAAACAAACAAACATACAGGCGAGGCTAATAAAAGTAAAAGTATGTTATTAAAATTTTCAAAAAGGGGTGTAATAATAATCATAAACATGATAAAAGAGTTTTCTCTATCTCTTAACCAGAGGGGCCACTAGTTTGGCATACTACTACAGTTATGGTTATAATATATCCCTGACGCCATAGCCATATCGACCATCACAAATATGCATAGTTCGCATAATTAATCTCATGCCTCAATAAGTAAGAAAGCAATATCAGTGTTATAACTTCAGGTCGATTCAACTGTGTGATACAATTATCCTCAACACAGATTGAATGCAATAAATTTGATGAATGGTTTATGCTCCAAAAGTCCCCTTGTTTTAGAGATATTATTAACATAGCTTTTAAGTACCTCGATACTACTTATATACGGATTTTTAGTCTAAAATATATGTGTGTAATTTATTTAAACAAGTGCACAAACTAAATTGAATATTCGATTCAATTGGGCCACATTACGTACGCTTTGATAGCGAGCGCAGTGACGTAATTACGGAGCATAACGGTACAGTCTGTAGAGCATGATAGCTATCGCTCACCGACGATAGCAAAAGTGTCTGCCGACCCTGGCGTACCTACCCCCTCTCTGCAGTTGGTGGGGAGCGCCACTTCCAGCTCCCTTCACCTTCGCGCCTCGTGCAGCGGTGCGACCAATGACCGAACGCCCCAGCCCGGCGAAAGGTTTTATATACAAGTGGAATTCGCACTGCCAAATTGCTATAAGTCAAAATATAGGGTAGTCGGGCGGTTGACTCTATCGTGGAGCACTCGCCGGGTGTTTGTCGGAGCTGTTATTTATCGAACGTATACACTCGTGCGCGTGTTTAACGCCATTTGGGATTAAACGCGTCCTGTAACTACGTAGTGGCCAATGCACCGTCACTGGAGGCCCTTGTAATCTTTCGTTTTTAAAAGAGCCATTAAGCTGTGTGATAAAATGGGGTGCAGTGGGAGATACTATTTGCTGACTCTAGTTTTGTGCGTTGTGACCGAACTTGCGATTGGTGTTAGAGTCGTGCCTAAGAGAAAGAAAGGTAAGTCTATTAATTAAATACCTTAAAAAAATCGTCACAATTTTTTTTATCAATTTTATTTTCAATTTTGAAAATAATTAATTCAAAAATTGTTTGCAGTAGTATTTTTAAAACAATAATGGTAATATTATTCATAATTTTGATAATTTGCAGTCGTAATTTGCACATTAACACGAAAACGTACTTTAACTTAACACATGTGCAGAATAACTATGCAGATTTTATATCGCAACAGTATGATGTATAAGTTGTCATCTATACTCACTGTTCTGCTGCCAAATATGCCACTTCGGACACTGTAAAAGTATCTTTAAATGGTAATACGGCCAGAAAATCTTTGTCCCCCTTTATATGAGCAGAAAGCTAAAATAAAAAAATGATACACGGTAAAATTTCGGCCACTGGGTGCCAGCACTAGTTAAAAAGGAATTTATAAAATACTTTTTTGCAATTTAAATGTAGAACTAGTTATTCGGTTTTAAATATATCTACTAAGTCACAGTTAAAATGATCTTCTTCTTTTTTAAATTGAGAATAACGAATGAGGCGTCAATACCAGTAAAAAGTTGTTGAGCTACTTTTTTAATGCGTTGGAACTGGTTGGCACGTACAAAAAATACATGTATTTATAATTATCTTTTTTTAAGTGTTGCCATTTAATCAAATTGTAATGATTCATAGGATAAATGCAATTCCAAAAAATAGATTTATACTGCCTTTAAAACTTGAGGATAAATAGCTCTAATATGTCTTAGACGATACTAACTAGAAATAAATTTATCTTGACCAGAAGATTTTTTTTGAAATTATAAATAGTAGTAACAAAATTTATTTCCTTTATTTATTAGATTGCATTTGGTACCATTTTGCCATCGAAATTCTACGTGCTGGCCACGATTTATAAAAAGACGAATACAGAATAAAATTGGGTTTCCGTGCAGGCCATAGAAATCATCACAATCGGTTCTTTCACACGAAAGTGCGTGACAAACTGACAAAGCGAAATTCTCATTTCCGTATTTTTACCGCAAGCTCAACATGAACCACTTAAATTTACTCTACATGTAACATTCATATATGTATAATATACTTCGTACGAACTTACTTTAGAATAAAATACCAACTGCCTTAGAGTTTTTTTATTTTTATAATCATAAAGTTTAATTTTAATAAATCATAAAAAAATCATTATGATACTCAATGGGACAAGCCTATGTCCAGCTGTAGACTGCAATAGGCTGATGATGATGATGAAACTCAACAGAAAATTTTACACTTTTGGATTTAAAATTATTTCATAATTTTACATTGCACATAAAAAATAAGGAAACCCATTTCGGGCCAATAGTAGCTTTTCTTTCTAATACTCCTATTAAAATAATAAATATTTTAAACAAAAAGAATATTGGCAACCATAATTCTGAATGTAACATAAATAATATATCTATTTAACTGTAGAGACAATAATATGAACTAAAGTGTCGAAAACCACTTTGTTTATTGTACTAAAGCTTTTACATGTTTTAAATAAAATAAACCTGATATTTCATGTTTGTGCCTTGCCTTATTGACGGTTTTAGATACGTGTACAAAAGAACTATACAAGTTATTCCATCTTATAAATTTTACTAAACACTGGGTTGAAGAGGTCCATTATAAAAATAAATAGATATGAATTCAAGCTTAGTGAGCATAAAGGAACAACAAAAAGTTATGCTAAGCTAACGGTATTTGAAAAAAGAACAACACATCTTATGTTTTGTGCTTCTTTTTTCAAATACTAGAACGTCAAACCGAATAGCAGTCAAAATAATCACATCTATGTCCTAACATAATCTTATTTCTTTTTTCTCACCTCACTAACGAGTGTAACAAGGTTATGAGTATAGGTATGATGTTGCAATTCAAATCACTCAGGTCCCACGGTTGTTCTCATACATCCTGTATCGATTGAATATTACCACATGTTCGTAATTTCCGATTTAATTATTTATTTCTTGGCGCAACTTATGCTCTAAGGTTATTAATGAATGAACTTTGCAGACACTTGTACTATGATAGAACATAATTTTAGATTATAACTTGTTTTACTTAGTATGATATTCAGGTTTTTTGTAATTTTTGCATGTAATGTAACTAATGTTTATCTTCATACAATATATTCGAACATCGTTTTTGAACTATTAACCTTTTGCATCTGAGTCCGTGCAAATGTTATTACAACAATAAAATTGTATTATAAATACATACTGATGGTCATCCGTTCACCTGCCAAGAGGTTCTTTTACATTTTAGTATTATATTACTGCACGTTGTTTTACAAAATTTTGTTGAAATTCAATTTAATTGAGCTAACTGCATTGATGTTGATTCCGAGTTGGAAGATTTTAAGCAAGATCTTAATATAGAATTCAAATGAAGAAATACATTCTAGAACCAAACTCACTTGTTAAGTAATAGTGAGTTTGATTCTAATATGTATTCCACTATTTTTAATAGGGTTACTCCTGACCGGTTCGCCTTATGGCATTAGCAAAGGTTACAAAGGAGTAGGTACATGGAAATCACGATGTTTCAGTGCAAGGAATTTTCTCCAAAAATAAGGGTAAATTGTATTTTGCATCTACCACTGCTATTTGTTTATTTGGAAACTTATAAAAATTATACAATGCTAAATTTAAGATACAAAACTACAAAATTCAAATTGAAAAATATTATTTTAAAAATTGAGATTGATAAAAATAATTTTATAAACCATTAAAATTAGAAATAAAATTATTATACTGTGTCCTCTCAATACTTAATGTCCAAATTTGTGTCTTACTATATGTCTATAAAATGTATTACTTAGTATTATAAATAGAATGTAGTGCAACATGTTCCATCAAGTGCCGACAATCGAGAGTATAAATTCAAATGTAGAAAATTTTCAGTATGTTTTCTATTTGGATATTCACCTAAGCCTACTCATTTTTAAACACGTCACCATCAACAGCCTTGAGTAATCCACCGCTGGACATAGCCCTCTTCGTAGAACCAAAACCTTCTTCGTACATTCTATATCAAACTCACTCGTTAAGTAAAAAATATTTTGATTCTAGAATGTATTCCACTATTTTAAATAGGGTTAGGTATAGCGTTTGCTTCAAGTTTTCTTTCTCTTTGCATTGATGTTATCCTAATAGATTGCTCTTTTAGTCGGTTCTTAGGATACCTACATTCAAATTCAAATTCAAAATCATTTATTCAATTAAGACACTAAGTGACATTTAAAAACGTTTAATTGAAGCAACAGATAAAAATCATAGATTGATACAAACAGACACCTCAGATTTACTTCATTGTCAAAATGAATTAGGTGAAAACATCCAAATCCACTGTCTGCCTGTGTCGATCCATAACTTCCATATTCCAAAATGCGTAGAGTTTTATGAGAAGAACACTGGCAAAGAAATATTGATCTGATTTACACCCATTCTAAATTGATTCCTTTAAAGTGCAAGAACTTCTTTTTGGATTAGTAGGCACTCCCAGAAATCTACTACAGCATTAATAACTAGTTTCCATGTTTGTCTATGTTTGCATCCGGCGTTGACAATAATATCCGATTGATATTCGTTCAGTTCGCAGGCAAACACTTATAAAATACTCTTTTCACTTTATTAATAATAAGAAAAAATCCATACACATACACTTTTTGTTTCGTCTACATACATCTACTCTTAATACAGAATAGTATATTATTTTATGTACAAAAGCAACTAGAGGTTATAAAAATTTTTGTAATTTGCCTTAAGCCTTTCTTCGTTTCTTTAGGTTATTAAATTACTGAAAAAAGAGACATTAGAATAGAATAAACTTTATTGTACACCAATATACAGTTATATTTGAGCTAAACAATATAATGACCATGTACAAATGGCGGCCTTATCGCTTAAAAGCAATCTCTATCTACTATGACTACTACTACTACGACTGCTATGGACTACTATGGACTGTATTCTTTTATAACAAAAAGTCAATTTATTTTAGATTAAACTTGAAAGTTTTATCTCGAAATAATCTCGAAATAATAAAAAAGTAACCATAATAATTTGAAATACTTTTGCAACAAATTGAAAGTAAAATCAACTTGAAAATAAATCAGTGAGAGTGAACTCGTAGCCCGAATCGCGTGCGGCGTACATCGTCCGATTTTCCACGTTTTCCAAATGATTAGTCTTGGTACCATCGGTGCACGTACCGGAAACTTCTAAATAGCAGCTTAGAACGGATCGCGATGCAATTAAGATAGTTCTATATAAAATAGTTGTTCAGTATGTACAACAAACTTTGAAAAAAATACGAATGATTCGATTAATGTAGTGACGGATTAAGAATATAGGGTGTCACAACACCCATTTACGGCTATCGTTAGAGGCAACTAAGGGAGCAAATTACCTAACAACTTCACTGCAAAAAGGATTCTTTAAGGAGAGGATTTGTAAGAAGTGGCCTAAGCCCACCAGTGTGTAATTATTTTTCCGCCGCATTTACGAAGATATTTTCGAGAACAACGTATTAAACATTGTGCTATGAATTTTTGCAGTAACCTTGATTTTTACTCGACTGCAAAAAAAGGAAGGTTATGTTTTTCGAGTGTATGTATGTATATTTCTTTGGCACACCCTAGAGCCTAAGCGGCTCGTAATATATTATGTGAGTAGTGTCAATAGATTCGTCTTAGTCATGAGAGTGACACTGAGTACATCAAAACAAAACAAAAAAATAAAAAAAAAATATTTAAAAAAAGCTTTTCTATTCAGTTCTTTCTATCTTTTCAGTTTTACAATGAATTTATTAAAGATGGCAGATATTAACGCAGTCAGGTTTTTTTTGTTTTTAATAATTCGCTACTTGTTTCAATATATTCCACCAATACGGACATATTCTTCACAGCCTTAAAAGAAAGTCAATTATGTAAATTATAAGACAGAATCGGTTGAAGAGAGTCATTTAACACTACAACAACACAATGGCAGGTGACGAAATGTGACGTTACGTTCAAATTTTAGACACCTTGAACACTTTTCTGGACCACGCTTACAAGCTCATTAATAAACACCCTCACGACTCAGTCATCGCATATTGACTTGTGAATCACTAGTTCCGATGTATATATTGCACAATACGGAAAGTCTATGATGGACCGTATTGTTACTTTCAAAGATAGAGTATTAAGGCTTATTAAGATTTAAGTCACCTATAACATATTTGATACTAAATTATTTCTGAAATCTGGAAGTCACTGCGACAGTGTTTGTATTTTCTTCCTTAAACATTTCAAATTAATTTACTTCGATTATAGTTAAAGAAGGTTAAGATAATTTGTCATACTCAATACGATCAACCATAGTTTAGCTTACCTCAATCCATACCACAGACGTACAGATCTTCGTCTTTGACATACGGAAAGTGATTAGGTGCATAACAATCAAACTTTAAACATTCACGATCCATAGACAATATTCTTGCAGGTTATCAATGTTTTTTTTAATGATCGCTTTGTAATGTATTCCTAAAGTAACATAACGCAAACTTCAACAGACAACCACTACTCCTCAATACTTGTTGTATGAATAACAATTATTGAGGCGTTGCCATACGTAGTGTTATAAAATCGAAATTTTTTTATTCGGCGGAAAATGCTAGGCTATAAAAATATTTTACATAATACAAAAATTACCCTGTTGTCTTTATTTATTCCAAAAAATTTAAATTTAATGTGTAGGATTATGAAGAGGTTTTAACGAACCGTTGGTAACTTATTTATATTTAAATAATATTAACCTTAAACTTAATAAATACAATTTACTTTCTGTATGCTAATATTAGATCGAAACTATTCTATTTTCATATTTATGACGTTTCATCGTTTGAATACAGAATTTAAAGTATTATACAAAAAGAAACAAAATTTAATAAGAATATAAGGCCATGCTAATGCTTTTAAATTTTATTAAAAATATTTTGAACTTTCCAAAAAAAAAGGTTTCTTGCAATGACAGTAATTAACATTATTAACTTTAAATTTTTTCACACTTAAACATTACAGTAACCTTAAGTATTATATTTAAATTACTTTAATAAAAGCATAATATGCCAAAATTCAAGAAAGTAAACGATTACAGTTTAATTTATACGATTAAATTGAACGGAAGCGACGGGCATACTCTATTAATTAAGTTATTACAATTACGCAATTTAAATAGCTATATTTGAATAACTAGCGCAATATGCTATTAAAAAAAAGAAATTAATTAATCACAATATAGAATACTTTTCGTAATCCATGATGATACGTAAGCATTGAATTGAAAATAATTTCTCAACTAATTGTGACAAGCTTTCTATTTGATTTAATAAAACAAAGGTGAAAATACCACAGTGCACTGTAAGCAGACTTATTAAGGATATCAAAATATAAATAATATTTATAAAAAAATAAAGATATTAATAATTTTCAACGCAAAAGCTTTACGACAAACGAAACATGAACTTTTGTAGACCATATGTTACAGTAAATTTCAGGAAGAAACCCTTTTTTATAAAAATCACTGTTTTATTCTCATTTTATTCTTTTCACACAAGTGTTAGTACTACGCCTTACACGCACCACTATAGCAAAAAGCTCTGTTACATGACAAGCATACAATGACGTCATTGTACGTAAAGTTATTGTTATGATCTGTTCGATGCGTGTTTTCCATTTAAGTTGATCACAAGTGTGTTTTCATTCTATTTCACTTTCGTTACACAATTCAAGTTAAAACACTGATGAACGAATGGAATGCGGAAATAAATTATATATTTTTTTGTGGATTCCAACAACATACAAATTTATATTATATTGTAATTGTAATTTACGTAAATAAATGTTTAAAAGTAACAGACGACTTAGTGATTAATATTAATTGGCGCTCCTACAGGCAAAGGATTGTATGAAAGCGGAGTGTCTCCACTCCTATTCATCCCGTAGAAAAATATGCAGGAAGTTCACTGCACTACAAAAGAGAAGAGAAAAATAAACAAACCATATATCTTCACGTATGGTTAGCGTAGTAGGTCAAAATCTCTTACAGGCTTATTATACTATGCTTGCCAGACGGGAGTATCATCATCATCAGACTATCGCAGTCCACTGCTAGACATAGGCCTCTCCAATTGCACGCCACTAAGTTCGATCCTCGGCTTCTCGCACTCAGCTCCTGCCAGGCGTCTTGCGCAAATCATCACTCCACCTGGCCTGTGGACGTCCTACACTACGTTTGCCGAGACGCGGTCTCCGCTCAAGAACTCGTTTACCCCAACGGTTATCGGTTTTACGGCAAATGTGGCCACTGGCACTTCAGCTTGCTAATCCTGTGGACTATATCGATGACCCTGGCTCTTTACGGGTGTATACTCGTACATAAATCCATTAGTGAACTATTGAGAGCCACTAACGATGATAAGTATTAGTCCTATGACATAAAACCGACCTTATATTTATTTTCATGTAGGTGCTATTTCTAACTAAGAGTAATTACTCAAATTCTTTCTGCCAAACCTCAACCTAGTTCAAGCATCCAATTGAACAAAAACAGAATTTGTGTCAATATCAACAATAATTTGTTTCAACCGCATCAAAATTTCGAGGTAAAAAATGACATCGTAACAGCCAGGCTGCCTTAATGCTACTATAAGTGGTGTGCCTCCATGTGTATTCATCATATTAACGGCTTGCTCAATCAAACAATGCCGTGTTATTTTTTGTACTTAGTTTAAAAGCAGGTGCACTAGGATCTAAACTTGACTTGACTTTGACTGCACGGATGGCGCAGTGCTTTAAGCGCTACGCCGTTCTCTACTACGCTGAGAGTTATGGGTTCAAACCCCAACTAATACTAAAGTTTGTGGGATAAACAAACTATTATTCTGAGAGTGGGTGTTCTATTTGTTCCTTTCTTATATGTTGTATGACAAGAATACGGCTGGGGATCTCAGAGTGTCATATTTTTCTTCTATAGATATATTTCTTTAGTCCTATTGTAAAAATATACATCCTTTAAATAGTCGAATATGATGTGTAACATCAGAAATCTCATTAACCACCTGACGACCGGAGCTTATCACCAATTCAAAAGTCGCGTCCTTCACACAGTTTCCCGTTAAGAAAAAATATCTTGAAATCCCCATGGAATATTTAAACTTCCGTATCATAGGATAAGGAAGTTTAAATATTCCATTCCATTCCATGATACATATACATAGGTGTATGCTTGTATATATCATTTATTTAATAATTATACGATCAATTAATATTGATTGACACATTGATCTTCTTTACCTTTTAACTGGCTTTAAAAACAGGAGTAGGTTATATTTTCGATTTTATGTTTGTTATCAAGGAACTTTTAACTGAGTCAACCGATTTTGATCATTCTTGTTTTATTTGAAAGCTAGTACTTCCCGTGTGGTCCCATTTTAATTTGTTCCAGTTCTGATAATATCCTCAATGAGAAAACCATATAATTTTTCAATTTGTATTAAGTATGTGCCCGACAAATTGATGAATACCTCAATATCACGCCAACAGATTTCGGTGATTCTTTTTTAAATTTGAAAGCTTGTTCTTCCCGTGTGGACCCATTCCAATTTGGTCCAGTTCTTGAGGTTGGTTATTTTTATTAAAATTTTTGTATAATTAACAATTTGTCATGCAGATGAATGTATCGAAACGAAACGGATTAAAGGTGAGGGGTAAGTTAATAATAATTGTATCTTTTTTGTTATTCCTGAAACTCGGGGAACTTCCACTATTTTATATAAGAAATTCCCATCAAAATGTCTACTGACTCACAATCTTAAAAGGTCGATATTATTAATGGTGAATTACCTACTTACAAGTAGACTAAAGTGAAAGTAATAGTGATTCATCGCTGCATGTCAAGTATTATATTGTATTTGACTACCTGCAAATATTCACTACATATATTATCCTGGTAAATATCCCTGTATAATTGCATAAGTTTTATAAAGAAAATTAAGCCTACAGCACTTACAGTCATCTGTCTTACCCACGAAAGCGAGGCCAGCAACTAAAACAGGAATTTTAGAGAGTGATTAATTCTAATTCACCTCACGAAAGAACAATGTCGTTTATAATACTCCCTAACATTGTAGTTAAATCTGTTTAGAAACAGATATGAAATGTCAATGTAAGACTTTTACTTATTAGTAAATTAATATACATATGGTTTTAATTGCTCAATCTGCGTCCTCAGGCGTCATATAGCATAATATAAATAATGTACACTGAATGGAAAAGAAAGCAATAACAATCACCGACGCTACAATCACACTTCACATTTTACGTTTTTACTAAAGAAAATGAAAGAAATTTAATAACTTTTTAAAAATATGCTGATTTTACTATACAACTTGAAACTTTCGTAACACGTACCTGTGTAACTTCCCGTACCGGCATATATCGTAAACTAAAACGTAGTAGTATAAAATTTTAAGATAGAATAATTTCAATTACAGTGGACTACTTTGGTATGTTTTAAATATAAATAGACCCACGTAGTCTTTTTAACATAAAAATGATTAAGTGAGTTAACAAACAGGAAACTATATTATGACACACATAAAAAACCGAATTAATGACACGATTTTTTTTGTAAACGACTAAGTGAGTCAAAATAAAACCAAAACAAATGTTTCAGTTACCTACAACTAAATTGCAGCCTCTGAGTAAATTGAATTTAGAGAGGCTTACAATTCGACCATTGGTTATTCAAACCACAAATCTTATACATTACGACCTAGATGAGGCAGGTCTAATTCAAAGATATTATACACAGCGGTACTCAAATAACCAAACGACATTATTAATGAATGCTGATAGCAGTGAAGATTGGATTTTTTGCTCGTGTTTGAGTAACATCCTCTGTGGTATCCGCTGCAAATGGCTGCGTGCCGCCTCTTGCCGAGCTAATGACTCAATTATTGTAAATCCTGCCCTACTTTAGACTTGGACCTTTTATGTGAGACACTACATACTTACGTACTTAAAAATATATGTTTAGCATTTTGACATTATTATTATCCACTTAACAAAAAGAGAATTTAAGAGTAAAGTAGTACTGACTAGAGAGTTTTGAAAAATACGACAACAGACTACGATTATCAATTTGCCCAATTGCCCCAATGATGCAGAAGCATCACTAGGCCGCAATGGTGTGGGTCACCATGCTGCATTGTCTGTATTCGCAATGAGTATGGTGACTACAACTCTTGGATTCTGCTTATGCTTTCCACCAGGCAAAGCAGTCATTTTGACAGGCCCATATATAAAAGAATGAAATATGGGATAGTTTTTTAAATTATTTAATTTGTAATAAAATAAGAACAAAAAGCATAATACATGTCCGTGACCTGCCGTCCATATCATTACAGAACGGCCACACACTATCACAAAATTCTGAGAAACCAAGTAGTGTCAGTACAGTTTGCGGTTGCAGTCTGTCTTGTACTTGTATCTTTAGCTGGTTTATGTTACGAAGACTTTTGATCATAATTCATTTCAAAGTGTTAACACCTAACATAAATTTGATATATTGTTTGACAACTGAAAACATTGTTTTTTTTTACATAGCCGTATCCATTATTTGTCAGCAATTTCACTTGGTCTAAAAAGAAACATTATAGCCAAGGAACTATGTATTATTAAAGATCGTATTGATGTACCCGATATTAGATTAAAAGCGTTAAACGAGCAATTCTTTTATATATAATCTGAATCTCAGAAACGGCTTCAAAAATTTTCATGAAATTTAGTATGCAGGCGGTTTAGTGGGCGATAAATCGTTCTAGTTAGGATCTACTTTTGGAAAATTTATTTTTGAAAAATTCCCAATAAAACTCGATTATCTAGAAAGATACTAAAAATTTATCTGTTTCACATTACAGTTATATTTGAGTTTCTTTATTACATCATTAATCATCCTAAATTAATACATTCATGTCAATTACTCTTAACCTGCTGTTATCAATATTATTAACATGCGAATGAATCTATTTTTTACTATCAATCAACCAGTTTCTGGGCTTTAACATTTAGAATTATTATAATTAGTTACTCAATGTATAAATAGATGTTGCGTAACGGTTTTCCTTTTTTACTGCCTGAGCCTACATAATACTGTAATGTGTTGAAAATTACATAATGCTATGCAAATAAAGTACAGATGAACATCAATTTCACACTTAATTACGACTCTAAACTTTACATTATGCACATAACTTTTTACTTTTATAAATATTACATAGAATGCAGATTAGACTGTGTGCATTGTATGACTGCCGGTTAAGTAAGTTGCATGTTGGATATATGATCAATAATACATGGAGAAATAGGGACATTTTAATGAATAATTTAAACGTATAACCCTTTTTCTTTTGATTTTCTGGAATTTATGTGTGTGATTACCGCTGTTAAGCGCAGTTACACTTTTAAGGCCAAAAAGGTAACACAGAGGTTTCATATAAAAGTTCCCATCGGCAAAACTTAGGTGGCCCGAGTTACATCGAGATACCCGGAATTCCCTTTTATAATAGACCTGGTTCACCGGCTACTTATACCCGAGACGGTGTGCGGTTTTTGGGTTGGTTCGAGTTCAAAACAACCACCAGCAGGTGGTATCTGAGGGGAAAAAAGGGACAGAAGTGTGTTACAGGAAACCTTTGAAGCGTTCAATATTTGATTTAAGCAATAAGTGCGCGTGGTTCTAAGTTGACTGTCAGATAGGTAAGATGTTACCAATACTTCGTAACTTCTATAAAATTCGCTAGTTATTTTTGCGCGTAAATAAGAGTACATAGAAATTTCTATATGAACAAAGCATCTTAGCATGTAAACATATATTTCAAAACAATAAATCCGATGCAATGAAGACCACAAAACCAACGATGTAGTCAGACAATTACTTTAAATCTAAATATTACTTTTTGTAGATACAGTCTTGTAACCTAATAGATACGAGAAACTGTAATGTTATACGAATAAATTATGTATAATAGCGATTTCAGTATTCTCTTAGACACGCAACTCGATCGCAAAAACAGTAACCTTTCTCTAACGACTTCTATGTCTAGAAAAATTTCGCAAGCTAATACAGCTACATATAGTAACGCAACACATGAACCACCAACTATTGCAAAGTAGCTTAGTATCTTTAATTGCTGTTGTTACTGCTACTGTATGAGGCTAAAAATAGTCTGTTCTATTACAGCTCACGAATTTTGTAAGCCAGGTCGATTAAGTAGATACTGCCAGGACATCTTACAACTCAGATATTCAGTGTTCAGTTTTTTTTTAACTCTGCAGTACCATATTACCTAACCTATGACAACTGTATTTATGCATTAATATTACTATATTAGCTTAAATATTATTAATTATTTAAAATAAATGAAACTGAAAAGACAACTTAAATTCTTGACCACTAGGACTTTCAATTTATGAACAGATCAAGATCAAGCAATAATGTTTATCGACCGATTCATACGTAAGAAATTTACCTGGATTAATCGTCACTATTATCTGTACCGAATATTGCGACGGTGTTATATTTAAGAGTTTAAAATGGCAAACTTCTAACCCTTGCAAACCAATGTATTTAATTTGCCAACTTTTTTAGTTTTCACGAGGTTATATAACTTAAAAATTACGTGGCACAGTCTAAAAACAATTGATATTGGTAATCAAATCATTTTAGAAAAATATAGGTATTCAGTTCTCATGCATGCAAACGGGCAATTAGTCTATAAATCCGTCTCTATAGATTAATGGACATGATAAGACCAGACTCCTTAATACATCACGTATAGTTGCCATAGAGTTGGACGCTTTCTTTTGATCTACGTGAATATTCTAATCACAAGACGCGTTTTCACCGAAAATTCTAATAAACCGGCCTTTCTAACTAATGGTTATTCATCGCTCGTTTAGTTGCCACACACGCGGATTTTTTAGTTATTTTTTATGCTTGTCATCATCAGCCTATCGCAGACCACTGCTGGACATAGGCCTCTCCAATTTCACGCCACTTAGTTCGATCTATGGCTTCTAGCATCCAGCTTGTGTTTAAATAAAATAAATCAGATACCCAATGTGGAAACACTTATTAATAATATTCGTATTTTTATTCACAGATTAACTGTGATAATTAAGCTTAATTAATAACTATACTTAATTAAAAAATGTCTGTTACCATAAATGAAGGATAAAAATAATAAGCTAAGCTAGCGGTTGAATTTATTAAGCCAAAATATTTTTATTGAGCCCAGAATCCAGTCAGTGTTCTGACCCCAGGTCATCGTCAAGATGTTAAATTACAGCGAAGCGATCCTCTTGGTGCGATACAACAATCCGCGCTATAAGTTATAAAGCGATGCTCGCTTTAAAAATTTTTACTTAAATAACCTTTTAATAATTCAGTAGTTTTTGTAGGATGGCGGATTAAGAATACAGAATGTCACCATTCCTATTTAAACACATTATAAAAGAAGTAATTCTTAAAAAAAATCTATTTACAAGCGGACCAACCAGTCTGGCTAGCGTGGTATAGAGGTTTATATCAAGCGATGAAGAGTTAAAAGCTGTTGATGAAACAGTCCACTATACTTTATATCAACCAAAGGACCCTTCTGAAAATAGCTTTCTGGAAAATTTTGTAACAACACAGACAAGCTAATACTCACTGTGCATAGTAAATGATGTATGCTTCATTAAATATTATAAAAATAAAACAAACATCTCAATCTAAATAAAGGATATGCTTGGGCCAGGCCAATGACTCAATTTAAAACATGTAAATATTATTAACATAAATTAGCATCATTCAGAAAAGTAAAGTAAGTATGTCGGATTCTTAGCCTTATTATGTACAATTTTATAATAGCTAATAAACAAACCATTTAAATATTTCATCTAATACATTCACGATAGAGTTTTGATTTAATAGGTGTCCGTTTTAATCATAATTGATTTTATTAGTAAACATTTCTGATATTAAAAAAGATGATCAATAATCATCTTTCTCAATCTAAGGCTATCTAATTTTCAATCTACAGTTTGTAAAGTGTCTTTAACTACAATTAAACACATTTTACAAGCCGTAGATGACCCGAAAGTCCTTTCTAGGTTACACCTGGTTTCTTAGTTTCTAGTACCCGAGAGAGGAACTATCAGTAGTGGAAATCCTAACTGCATTAATTGAGACCCTCGACTTTAAGTTTTTATTAATCGTTTTAACGAGCTCAATCGAATGGGTTTCACGACGATGTTTTGATGATAAGCTTGGGAATAGATAATGAAACCTATAATGGAACGCTTTTGAGTACGCTAAGTTTTGGTTTTAAGTATCTAGACATTTATATTGACAACCTTAATGTCACAAGCAATGGCGAATTTAAAATTTATCTTCAGTCACAAAAATCATTTTATATTTTAGAAATTTTGACAAACACCATTCTGCGGTCGACATAAGCAAATTTGTGGTCTAAACTCTTGCGCAACGCAATCATAACACATGTCAACTTAAACAGATTGATGTTTAAGACTTCATTTGATGGATTGGAGCCTAATTTATCGAATCCGGTTCTATTTTTATTCGTATATGTTGCAATAATTCTGCGTTCTTAATTACGTGTATGAGTGCTTAAGTAACTAATATTGTCTCTTTAACAGAACTGTGTAGATATGCATGTAATACGTTTTTACGTAAGAATGTGGTAACCACAATAGACTTATAGTACATACAATAAACATTTCCTGATCCAACTAGATAAATAATATGCATTTAAATCATTACGATTTACCGTTATATAACTATCGATTTACAAACGACACATAAACACAATTATATATTTTTTTAATATTGCTTGAAACTTTATACGAGTATTTGATATGCAGCACAATGCTTCCTTATACTAAACAGTAACTGGTTTTAGACACTCCTAAACATCCATCTCAAAGAAAATAGGTATGTTCATATTAAGTACGCTAAATACAAAAAATATACGCTCTTAAATACTGAAAGGTATATTAAAAAACAATTAACTAAGGAAGATAATTTAAGTTGCACATATATTGGCATTAAATTTATTACGTCCCTGACCGGTTAACTTTCAATATTCTATATTGTATGTAAAAATTCACATCAAAGTATGATATCATCTGACAGCTGTCAGCTCGTTGACGTTCTGTCTTGACGTATAGGATCTCGTGTCGCTTGTGGTCAGTGGTCATGTAACTATTATATTTTATTTTCATGTGCTCACGGTACTGATGAAGTTTTACAATAAAGTCTGCAACTATTATATGTCACCGAAGTTTACATTTTTTTTAAAATGTATGTGTGTTTTTTGCTAACGTGCTTAAGATAAGCTAGTTAACATCACGCTTTGATCAATAGAAGCTGAGTTCAAAATACATGTACATTGTTTTGCAATTGTTTTGTTTTGTAAGCTCAAACTTCCAGCAGGTGTAAAAGAAGTGAATGCTCTCAAGATATTTAAAAATATATTATTTGTTTACCTGTATGATAATGAAACACTTTAAGCAAAACCTTTTCACTTACACCACCACCTTAATCGAATAATCATACGCCAAAAAAGAAAACTGGCTTGCAAATGAAAAAAAACGCATCGAAATCGGTCCATCCATTTGAGAGTAACGATGCCACAGACAGACATACACACACAGAGAGAGAGGAAGAGATAGAGAGAGAGAGAAATCAACGTCAAGCATAAGCTTGGTGTTATAAAACACCCTTCTTTCTGTGTCAGGTGTTAAAAAACAATGCTTACAAAAGGTAATAAATCATTTACTTGTCAAAGTCAATATCACGATAAATGGGTAAACTTGATACGCATTACGTTACTATAATAACCATGACATAACAAAGACATGTGTCAGGAATGTTACAGTTATGCAACATTGAAATTTCAACTTTCTACGCTCAAAGATCATCGCGTTAAGCTTCGGACGAAAACTGTGAGATAATTCAACGTCGCGTTCATTGAATATAACTATAAAAGCTAATCAATTCAAATGAGAGTCTCTCAGGTAACTTTTGCATTTAATTTTAATTTGACTGCCTCTGTGGCGCAGTGGTTGCGAATGCGACTGCTGTGCAAGTGGTCTCGGGTTCGATTCCTGAGTCGGGCCAAATGTTTGTATGATCTGCAAATATTTGTTTCGGAGTTTGGGTGTTTTCTATCTATAATATGTATGTATTTACAAAAAAAGTATATAAGTATTAATATCAGTTATCTAGTATCCATAGTAGAAGCTCTGCTTAGTTTGGGACTAGATGGTATTGTGTATTAAAATGTCTGAAAATATTTATTTATTTATTTAATTAGAGTATGGCTATTTACTTGGCAATTAGACTCTACTATAGAGTATTAATATTCTTATCCTACACTACATTGTTTTTTTTGGGTATCGAAATCATACTACAATGATTACCGCTGGCAATTTAAAGTAAGTAATGAAGTTAACTTAAAAAATATTGAGTTCTAAATACATAAAATAATACACTTACTGAGTAACAACATTGATGTTTAATATAAAATATAACTAGCCAATAAAAGAACGGAAAATAATAATAAACTTAAATAAACAAACTATTAAGGTTATGAAATAGTAGAAACGTTTAACATCGGATGTATACAATTAGACTATAAAATACTTTTGTGTACACTAATCGATTATTTGAATCAAATAACGCGTTTCGCATTTCGATTAGAATTGCCCGCGGTGTCACATCCGTCGCCTAAGCATGGTCTTGTCGCTGTCAGTGTTACCAGTTTACGTATAATTTAAAACTTTCTCTAAAGATACTGCTTTTGCCAGGTAAGTAGCTGCCAATGCCTGGGTCAGATTTCCCTTACGCATGCGGCTTCATGATACTCATTATTCTAATATTAGTTCAACATTAAAACGATTATCACCCACTAAGTGGAATGTGGTATGAAAGTAAGTGGCAATTTTTATCACTCTTTCAATTGGAAGTCTTGTTTAAAAGAAAATAAATTAGTTATTTAGTGACCTCTTTCAGTTTTTATTTATTTCAAACCTTATTATAAATGGACCGCTCATGAAATAACTGTTTTACTTAAAATATTTTTACGCGCCGCCAGTTCAGTAAAATTTCGGCTATTTTCAAAGTTTCTTTTTATTTACCAATTTTTTTTTTATATTTACAAAGTTAATACGTTAATTTCTTGTTACTAAGTGAAACACTATTTGACACTATCAAACGAAGGCCACTCATAAAATATCTGCCTATAAGTTTTTTTTAATTCTCAATGCGATAACCATTACGTTTATTTCTTATTTTATAGATATATATAAAGCGATAAAATTGCATAAAACATTACATCATAAAATTTTAGTTTCTAATGTAGAAAACGATTTCACAAAACAGCGATATAGAAACGGCATACTAGAAACTCGTGCATTATCATGTATAATAAAAAATATTAAAGGTTAAAAGTAATAGAAACCCATACAGTTGTAGTAAGCCCTTTCAAAAGCAGATATTATCTGATTTCGGTAATAATCTACTTTCTATGGATGGCTAGTTGTTTTGTTTTACGTCCGTGCTAGGCGTGCTTCGTGCTGAGTGCGATAATATGTAGTCAATTGAATCTTGCTGTCAAATCTCAACTCAAATAGTCAAAGTTAATTTGTCAGATTGTCCAAAAATCGCCAGATATCAAGTATGTTTCGTTAATCTTTGACGGTTTTATATATTAAGTAATTCATTGTCTATGAGGCTACAAAAACAAAAGTAGTTTTTCTTTTAACGTCCTGAAGAAAGTTTTAAAAATATTTACTACAAAACGTATTTAAGAAGTGAGTATAAACCTTAGGGATATTTTCAAGTGTACACTAATTAGTACTTACTTAAACCCAATGCATGTCATTCCTTAGACCTCAACTTTAACAGACAGTAATAAATACTTGCGTTGATCGGAAGGTTCTAACTCCTTATAAATTTATGGAATGTTTGTCACACGTTGATATATGTATATATTTCGTAATCGATCTGTGGTCAATAGTTACTGGGCAATAAATTTCACTTAGCTATGCATTTCAGTATTTATTGGAGCGATCTACTTACTGCACAATATTGAGAACAGCTGTTGTAACTAGAACACGATTCCCATGATCAAAAGCATGCATCAATAGTTCACAATCATGTAAAATCTCTACATTGCCTGTTAGGGAAAAGTAATACGAAATACACTTTGATTTAAAACCAGTAATGGATAATTGACAAAGCGTTGATTTCGGCGAGAACGTATCGAGTGATTCCAGATCTGGGTCTGGGTTTGTGTGGCAACAGCCTACGACAATTCGTAGGCAATTTAGCTTCTACCTGTATTATTAATACTTTCACTGTTTTATGTAACTTTAAGTGCTTGTTATCTGATATCGTAATATGTTACTGCCGCAATAAACACTAGAATTGTTCTGAGTGTTTATTAACTTATCGAAAATCAGAGTGTTTACTTACTTAAGCTGTTATTATAATACTTTACATCTGAAGTGTGTACGTTAATAGGAGGAAGAAAACAAAAGCACTTGACATCATTAGGTTTTACTTTTATAGCACAAATATACACGATAAAGGAACTCTTAATGATACATCTAATTATATTTTAAATAACTATTCTTCAATAACATTTTACTGAGGCTTATCATATTAATCGTTAAGGCTGGGTTTTCCTTAACCGGATTTTTAATCTTGCCATTTCTTATGGCTTCCTATAAGTCCAATTTTTTGGATGTTTAGCTTGCCAAAGTAACTCTACTCTGCTGGTGGAAAGTAAGAAAAAAATTCAAGCATAGTGATCACCATACTTATTAAGAATGCAGACAATGCAGCATTGTGATCTACAGCGTAATGGCCTATTAAGATGCTATTTAGGCCTATTCAATTAGGCTTTCTATGAGAGGGTATTACCACCTCAGTCGCGCCGGCCCGTTCGTACTGCCTAATTCTAGGTAGAACAGTCTCGTTGCTGTTCTACCTTGAATTGACTCCACTAGCTGTCCAGCATCTTCCAGCACCTTATTATAACAGTAAATTTATATACTAGGTACATATAACATCGCACAAATATTCATAACGTCACTTACAATCACAAGTTGTTATATCAGCCAATAAATGTGAATGCGACATACATTGGAGGAAAACGTTTGAGTGCCATGTTTATACACTTACAAGTAGGAAATAAACCTTATCATCTATTTACAAGTATTTTGAACTAAGTGTCTGTGTAAACAATTTAAGTGTTTACATGCTACATTAATAAGTAGATCATTATCTGAAGATCTTATGAAATAATTAGAACATAAAGGAACTATGTTTGATTGTTTTAATTTAAGACACTATCCTGTTAGAAAACAATAATCATTTTTTTACTTTTACCAATACTTTGATAGTGGTAGTAAATTAAACTCTAAAAGATGACTTAAAGAGATACAAACTGTATCATACTTTATGGAATGCAAGTTTAGATTTAAAAAGTTGTCCTGAGTTTATAAGCCCTGTTATCATACCAACAAATATACATACAAAATATTGACCCAAAGATTCTTTTGAATTCTTTAAAAGATGACTTTTATTTATTTATTAACTTTACGCACAAATTGTATAATGGCGGACTTAATGCCAAAGGCATTCTTACAAGTCTACCGTTGGGTGGTGCGGAAATGAGTGAGACGGTACACACACACACTTTTGTTATAACACTTATTATTATTAGATTAATCCACAATAAATTGATGATAAACAGAAGAAAACGGGGAATTATAATATATCTATACAATATCACAAGATTACATACAAACATATAAACGCATAGCTATAATTCGATATACATACATATATACAAATATACTACAATATATAAAGTATCAAATTTGTGAGAAACTGCTGCATTTTGGGTAAGGAGAGATAGTATCGTGACCCTGAATGTTTTACGACTGGGTGCCATTCTGGGGAAGAGCATTCCAAAGAAAGATGGAAATATTTTATAGAATAACGGATCTTTTGAGCATTGCGGATGCAGAAGCATTTTCAATATATGATTTCCATTTTAAAAAACCCCCATGCATAAGCACTTAATCGGGTAATCTACGCCAAAAATGCCCTACGTCATCTTGGAAAATAGCTGAATCTTTTACACTGCTGGACCGATATTTACCAAACATGTCTAAGAATCACCGCAAGGAAACTGGCTTTCAAACGAAAAAACCGAACTGAAACCGGTCACATCTTTTTAAGAGCTAAGATACCATAGACAAACACAATACACACACACACACACACACTCAGAAAGAGATAGAGAGAGAGGGGGGGGAGAGAGAGACATCGACGTTTAACCTATAACACCCCTCTTTTTGCGTCGAGGGTTAAAAAGAGATCGAGAAGAAAACAGTCTGCTTTAAGACTGGAGTAACTAGACAACATTCTAAGCGTAAACCACATTTTACGTAAGAACAGCGATACGTGTTCTTTATTAAACGCACTTTTACTTTTATGAATAAAATATTCACACGCTTCAGGTAATGATACGCATAAGTATAAAAGTATCGTAACAAAATGGAAATAAGTTGCAATTACCGTTGTAATTGAAAGTTAGTGCCTACTGGCAGAGTTTAAATTACTAAGCGATTTGCATTTTTTATACTACATATTATTATTTTTAATACTTTTACAGCAAGATGTATTCGTGTTAAATATCAGTAAAAAATATATGCAAATAAATATTAATGCTTTTTGTTTTAAAAGCCTGTATGTTGTAATATACTCAAAATTTGCTTATCTTTCACTGGAATTTTCAATAATAGCACAGGATGAATAAATAAATATTTCGGACATTTTACAAACTACTCGATCAATCTAGTCTACAAACAACTCTATCTAGTCTCAAGCTAAGCAGAGCTTGTGTTATGGGTACTAGAAAGCTGATACAAATACATATATAACTTTTTTTATAAATACACACATATTATGCATTGAAAACACCGAAACTCCGAAACAAATATTTGCAGATCATACAAACAATTGGCGCGACCCGGGAATCGAACCCGAGCCCTCAAGCACAGCAGTCGCATACGCTGCCACTGCACCACCGAGACAGTCAATGGTGAATCTTCTTTGGAACACTCACACAAATTTTTTACTCGCTAGACCTAAAAACATGCAGAAATGGCAACTAATTAAATAAATATAAATATGTTCAGACATTTTAACACACAACGCAATCTAGTCCCAAACTAAGCAAAGCTTTTACTATGGGTACTAGATAACTGATATTAATACTTATATACTTTTTTTTGTAAATACATACATATTATACATAATAAACACCCAAAAAAAAATTTTTGCAGATCAAACAAACATTTGGGCCGACTCAGGAATCGAACCCGAGACCTCTAGCACAGCAGTGGCATTCGCTACCACTGAGCCACAGAGGCAGTCAAATTGAATGAATTTATTTACAAAAATGGGTACCAAGTTTGCGTACGAGTTATAAAAAGTACCTACATGCTGCTCATTCATATATGAAATTGTGAAAGTAAAAAAGTTGGTAATCTTCTCGGTAACATGTGGTGTAGTTGACAATAACGGCACTGGTTAAAGAACGTGTGTATTGCAATGACTTTTACTTTCGCCAAACTAGTGCACGGAGTGCAATGACTAGTGGTGCAACGGGTTTGCGCGGGCGCACTGGAGCACTTGTGACAAGGTTGGGAAATAACCTAACCGGTCTTACGCATACATTATATTACTATGCTTTTTGCTTTTTTAAAAACGGTTCCATGTGTAATGTGGCTCAAAACCCAAACACGCTTAGAGTAAGTGACAAATTTCCTCAATACCTTTACTGACAAAGCTATCTACGAAATCGTCTATTTATTGTTTGATGATAATGACAGTGTGATTTGTTTATAATAAGGGTTTTTAAAAACTAAAGAAGCTAATTAAATAACTTGTTCCTTAGAAATTAAGCATTTATATAGGTCATTAGCTGGGTTACGAAATCGCTCAAGATCTCACATATCCAATTTCTAAGCCACGGACAACCGAAACCGCAACACACTGAAATTATATTATACTCGTAGAACAACAAAAGGCTTATAATTTCCGGAGCTCTAATGGTAGCTCATTGGCATCAAGGCCACGAATCGTGAATGTGCCGACTTGGTTCACGACAATTGCATTCCACATTACATCTCCTTAAACGAATTTAGTAATTCGGCCTTAGGTGGTAAAGTTACTTTTATTTCGACACCTCACAATATCTAAGTCATTCGTTATATGACAGTTTTAGATGCGGATCTAATTGATTTTTGATCACAAACAAATGGTCGATACGGATGCCGATAACGCCCTTGTCACTGTAACAGCAATCTTGTCTCGATATCACGACGCCTATTCAACGCTCATATAGTTGTGTTACCGACAGCTGTTATTGTAATTTAGATCATTGATACTGTAAAGTTTTGCAACTTCATTCGCCACGATATGCATTTGGGCTTTCTGAACTAAAGTTATATTCATAGAACTATTTGTGTGGCTAAAATCAAAAATCTTTTTTGTGATGTTAAAATATGTATTTTTAAATATGTGACAACGTACTTGTACGAAATAAGTGAAACTTAAAAAAACTATAAATTCAGTCAAAAAGAATCGGGAATAGATGATTTGTTTATGATTCTAAATTCAATTGTTTGTTTGGCGTTTGATTTTGATTGATGCAACTCAAACACCGCGCCGGTCCGCGCCGCGCCGACAACTGTCCATTTTGGCGCGGAGTTTGAGTTGCATCTGTTGTTTATATTAAAAACAGCCCTGTTTTTAGTTATATCATATCTAGTGTGTATTGCGAATTTCATAATTGACAAAAACATCGAACACAGAGTTTATCTTAAATTTTGCATCGCCAATGGAATTTAATGTTTGGAATCACTGAAAATGTTACAGAAGGCTTACGGTGAATCGACTTTATCAAATACACGTGCATAAGCGTTGAAAAGCGGACGAGATGTGATGGAAGATTTACCTCTCTTTGTAGGCCATCAACGTCTGCAACTGAACATCGCAAAAGTGAAAGAAATAGTGACAGAAAATGCTCATTCAACTTTGAGACTGTTTGCCGCTGAACTTTCTGTATCTCACGAGTCGATCCGTACCATTTTAGATAATCACTTATGTATGAAACATGTTGCCGCGCGTCTAGTCACAAAAGACCTGAATTTTCTCCAAAAACTCAACCGCATGAGTGTCGCTGAGGACATGCTGGAACGAGTCAATTTCGACCCAACATTCATGAAACGCATTGTTAGTGGTGACGAGACATGGGTTTATGAGTTTGACATGCAAACTAGTCAACAGGCTTCGGAGTGGGGCCTTCCAACTGAATAGAAACCGAAAAAACCACGCCAAAGTCGATGAATAGTCAAAGACATGTTGACTGTTGCACTCAGAATTCTTGCCGGAAGGTCAAACGGTAAATTAAGAATATTATTTGAGTGTTATGCGGCTTTTAGGAGAGCCCCACTTTCAGCTTAGCGAGTATTCATTCTTTTCTGAGTTTATGTTAGACCACCGAACCTAAAAATTTCATCTTTCCTAAAATTACGTAAGTCTGGGGGGGCTGGGATCCCAGTCTATTCAAACATTCAAATGTGAAAGACAATTGTAATTATTTTCTGTGAGTAAAGAGATAGCTCTTTGTATCAAATAATCTCACAAGTGGGTTTGATTTTCAAAGATTTTTAAAGTCATATAAATGTTATACGCAAGGGCGTGTAACATTTATATGACTTTAAAAATTCTTTGAAAAGAAATTAACTGTAGGTACCTTTACCCACAGTTAATTTCTGTCATAGATGTATGTAAAATAAAAACAATTTGATTATAGTAATTGAAGATTCTATAGCCTCTTTCTCTTTCTTCTTTTTTATTTCTATAGCTAATCCAACAGTAGGCTGTTACAGGCTGTTCATGATTTGAAAATCAAATACTTACAATTTTTGTTATTCTTTTAAATATACTAAAATACGCACACTAAGGTTATTCTATCAGCAATTATTCATTGGATCATAAATATTACAGTGACAATAGTGTAATATTTGTTATTATAGTTACATAAATTTATTAATACTTAAGCGGATTTATTATTTATACATTTATTCAATTAACTGGCAAACCGGAGGTGGGTTGTAGTTATATCGATTGAAGAATGAATGACACACATTCGAAGCGGAAAATTGCTAGTTTTAATATTTAAAAGATTTCTTTACTCTTAGCATCAATTAATATCTTATGTTACATAATGTATTACATTTCATTATGATAGAGCATCCATCTACCTCGAAAAATCCTGAACATCACGTGTACCGGTTTTTAAGTTTATTTACAACTTTTGAGTGTAATAATTTCAAGGAGTTGTTGGTTTAAATCAAACTACTATTAATTACATATAATGTATACATATACAGTGTGTGCAATTCATGCAAAGAGTGTGCTCACATGAGCACACTGTAAATTAAGTGATATTGTAGATATGACCAAGTGTGTTATGTGATGAGACATCTGCCCTGTTGGTTAAACGGTTAGTGGTGCTGGTACTAAGCCAGAAGTTGCTTTTTCGATTCCCATCAGGACAAATCTTTATATGAAGAGCACGATAATTTGTTCTATATCTGGATGTAATTTATCTATATGTATATATGTAATTTATAATATGTATGTACATAGATGTATATAATTATATAAGTATGTTTACAAGTACTCTGGTCAAGTTAATCATAGTACAGACCTTGCCTAATTTAGGATTAGGTCGTGTGTGAGATGTGTCAGGAATAAAAATCTTATTATGTTATTTGTTTATCTATGTATACGTTTTAAACAAAATAGAATACCCTGAAGTTAGAATTTAGAAAGAAGGAATTAGAATATACTATAATAATATGACAAATATACTGCATAGTTCTTGCAGTAATAACTTAATTTTCATCATCATCAGCCTACCGCAGTCCACTGCTAGGCCTAGGCCTGGCCCAGTCTTCTGATAGACCTCTCCAATTGCACGTCACTTGGTTCACAGTAATAACTTGAAATATTTAAAACGCAGTCATTTTGATCCAAAAATAAGCAAAAATATTAATGCTATTTCTAACCAGACTGGTTACACAAATAATTATAAATATTTTTCATGTTTACTAATGATACTTTTTATTTTTTCCAGGTAAGCTTTAAAACTGTGGAAAGTGTATTTGAATGGTAAGACTAGGTATTAAACAGTTACTCAAATAACATACAAGCACACATATACATGAATATTTATATGTATAAAACTAACTAGTCTGGACATATACGTAATGAGAAAGTAGCCATTTGTCTAGATGTCATTCTATCCGTTTTTCACCTTTTATGGAGAAACCACGTAGTATAAATTATCGTAAATTGATGTAAAAAAATATTATTAAGCCACGATCAATTTCATCCAACATTTTTGAATGAAATTTGATATAAAATTAACAAGCTCTTATAACTGATACTATGAATTAAAACGAAATGTCTAATCAAGCTTTAAGCAACTCAATATATACTTGACAAGAGATTTGACATATGATTATTATTTGTTCAATTGATCAGCTTCTCAGAAAGTGGATGGTGCATTTGTTGTACACTACAATAGTTCTTCTCGAGTCATAAAAAAGAACTCGAGAAACAAATGACAGTTACCAGCTCGAAAGTTTATCCTCAATAGAAAAAGGATATAGGTGTATCATTAATAAGTTTAGTTACTAGTTCAATTCAATAAGCTTTTAGATACTTTTTAGTCTAGCACAAATGCAATACATAGTATTGTTTAACGTGTTTTATATTGGTCAATAAACTATATTTTATTTTTATTTTTTATACGAAGAGAGAAAAAACAGTGATTTTTTACGCTATGACGAGGACATTTTTGTTTAATCAAAAATTACCTTTATATGTAGGCCTAAAATGCATTCATTATAAGTTTACAGAACTTAAGGCATATTTTGCAGTTTTAACCATGTCGAACGAAAATATCACAATAACCAGGCCGTTACACGAGTTAATTAGAATAAATTGCAGCTAAATAGAAGATTGCATCCGGGACAAAGCAATATGAAAAAATATATTAAAAACCGACATAGCAACGCTAATGAACATAGATAGGATTTATAAGGTGATGATTTGTACACAAGATAAATGGAAGAGTATACAGCGTGATTTAAAAAAAATACTGGTGGCGGCCTAGGGATACTGCTGCATCATTGGGACTCCGGTCCCAACGATGCAAACCGACCGGTCTCGCACTCACCAATGAAACACGAAAGCGCACATTCTGTGCGAGGGTAGTACGCCCTGGTCGAGCCGACCCGTTCGTGCTGAAATGAGCGTGGTTCTATTACCTTTGCCGTTACCGCTGTGGTCAAAACATGATCCGAATCTGAATAAACGACACGGCGTTATGTGGTTCCATTGTGGCGTTTCGGTTTGGTGAACAAAAAAACTACATTGACTACAAGGTTTTAGATTACAGCGTTCAAATATTCACCAAACTTGGTAATCTATCATTTTGGATCATTACATACAAACATTAATTTAGTAGGTACATTCAAAACCAACATTTATCAAACTTCAATGTTAGTTCTGTAAAGTGATATTAAAGTTTCGAAATATACAGTCTTTTGGTGACAGTTATGAAATCGTGATAATTATTACGTTGTCATAACAATAAGTCCAGAACATGTTCTCGACTTTATGCGAACTTGTCAAAACAGACAATGTGACAAACTTTCTATGCAATCTCGCAGAATAATGACAAAGTATGCTGAACGTACCTATGTAATCAGTATTACGTTTTAACAGAAATCGTTTAGAAATTATAAGGTTTGGTGTTTAGGTGCGTGTAAATGCGATGTTTTTTAAATTACAAAATTAATTTCGTAATGATTACTTAGGTCTTAAATCACAATTCATTTATAATTCAAGCTAAGTTACAGTTTCAGCCAAAACGTATTAAAACAAATTCTTAATTTCTGTGCTTACACTTGTTTATCCCAGGGGGTCGCAAAAGGTATTTAAGGTAGCAAACTCAGAACACGAGTTTAAATTAAAAAATTAAAAAAACCCCCTACGCAAGCACTTAATCGAGCAATCGAGTAAAGAGCTCTAAGATACTCTTACACTGATGCACCGATATTAATCAAACATAGTTAAGCGGAAATCATCCGTTCTAGAGCTACATTACCACAGATACACACACAGAGAGACATCGACGTCAAACTTTCAACCCCCCTCCTCCTCTCCTAGCACCCCTCTTTTTGCGTCCGGGGTTAAAAAAAAAACTAGAATAAGGAATACTGGAAAATGTTCTATTCTAATGAGAGACGTGTTCAGCAGAGGCCTATAAAAATGTTTAATGATGATGATCATGGATGGATGGATCCAATAAACTTGCTTTGTTAAAATCTTAAACGTATAGTGGGAATCACTTTTATCACGATAATTGTATACTAATTTCTAAAAGAGATTCGTGCTTTCATCTACTTTCTACCGCACATACCAGATAGCCTGAAAAGTTTTTCCTCAACGTGAAAATAACTGCACTCGTTAACTAGTAGTGGTAATGGGTACTAATGATTGTAGCTATCTTTGCATTTGCATTGTGCACCGCTACGAGAAATGTGTAGAGCTCAAGGAAATTATGTAAAAAAAAAGAAAAATCGATTTTTTTAGACCGATTGTATGTGGATACGTATAATTAAAAAAACTGTTCTCTGCACAAACTCCAGTAATAAACCGATTATAAGAGCTATAATAACATTATACGACATATCGTTATAACGGAGGACATTTATATCCAATAAAACGGAGGAATATAGCTCTCATACGTAGTGTAATTATGTAAAATAATATAAAATATTTATTTAATAATTTAGTACCATAGCTATAGCAATAATATATCAAAACAACTCTTTGTCGTTATTATATAAGTATAGGTGAGATTATAATACAACGGGTTCGTGAAACGATGAAATACCAATAAGATACAAGAGAAGCTTGCACATTCTTTCGTTCCATTTTTACTTGACTTTACTATTTATAGGGATAATAGGTTTACCGTGAGAGAGCTTCGCTTCGGCATGAATGGGCTGGCTCGACTGGAATGTTAACATGGCTTAACAGAAAACCTGTGTGAAACAGTGCTTGCGCTGTGTTTCGCCATGTAAGTGAGGATACTAGAGGCCAAAACACTAACTCCTCCCCCATCTCGTTCCCCATCCCCCAAAGGCGGCAATGCACTTGAGACGCCACTGGTGTTGCGATCCGGTGATACTTCTGCTCGTTTGCCTCCTATTGTATAAACAAAATTTTATAAAATTATTATAGTATTTTTATATATAGTATATGAATGTATGAACAGCCTTAGATAAGTACTCGTTGAAGCTGTGTGATATTTAACATTGCATTTCTCATCATCTGACGGCAAATCCTAGTACCGAGTACTTGCCAGTAGAAATTTTCATCTGTTTTCATATAATCACTTTCACATATTGCTAAAAAAAGATAATGTTTTTCTAGAAGTCCCATCATTGAAAAATCATTTTTGATCCAAAGAGCCTTATGTAAAGTTTCATCATATTATTTGTCAAGTTACCTAGGTCAATCCAAGAGATGCCAAAAAGACAAAACAAACTAGAATTACAGCAGAGAGGCAATATATTTCTAAGAACCGTTAATAGCTGGTCAGTAACGGTTGTCAAGCGTTTGAATTATCTTAATAATTTTAATTAGTCGCAAAACACACTATTCTAACAAGGCTCGTTATCATAAGGACTAAGAATCCTTGACAGTATCGTCAGGGTCGATGCTGGCTCACTGCAATATGCATATAATCATAAACAAAATCAATTGTTAAAATACATTTTTATGTAACTAGTGCTCTAGAATACATTTCAAAAAGTTTATTTAAAAAAATATAATATATTATATTAAAATTCAGATTCTCTGCTATCGCGTATTAAGGAAATACACAAGATAATTAACGTAAAAAAGCAGTGTAAGTATTATAACAGTAGATGATTACATAAAGTTTTATAGGCACTGTTTTAATGAAGATATATTTAAACTTTAATTACTTCAGGAAGAATTAGTTAATAAGAAACTTTACCCAGCCATGCATAACCGATTATGTCAACACAATGTTCTGTTATTCAATCTTTGAAAATGATAATAGAGAATTATAGCTTATAGCTAGTAATGAAACTAATTGTAGCGCTTATCTGATATGATGTATACTGAAAGAATTAGATAGCCTATCGTTTTTTGAGATAACTAACAATAATTTGAAAAATTAATCAAATGTTTAGTATTGGCAACAAAATATACTAGTCATTCTTACATTTATAAATGAGATAAAATATATGGTGGTAAATGCAAATATCGATGACTTGTTCGTCAGAAAAGTGGCAAGAATGACAGGTTAAATTTTACATAATTAGTAGACTAGCACCAAAAAGTCCTTGAATACAGAAGAGTTTATTAGAACATAACGCTGCTTTCCTATTTTTAGTTTTAGCATTTGCATCAAACACATATATATTTTATTAAGTTTAATATTCGACTGCCTCGGTGGCGCAGTGGTAGCGTACGTGACTGCTGTCCATGAGGTTTCGGAATCGAATCCTGGGTCGGACCAAATGTTTGTATGATCTGCAAATATTTGTTTCGGAGTTTGGGTGTATTGTGTGTATGATATTTTTATATTTACAAAAAAAAGTATTTATGTATTCATATCAGTTGTCTAGTACCCATAATACAAGCTCTGTTAGAGGTTCGAAATATTTATTTATTTAATATTTATTAGAATGTCGGTTCTACTCAACTTTTATCTTAAATGTGTTCGTCATTCAATATCATTCTAGCTCTTGAACTGTTAAGACTCTCATACCTATATACGAATACAACAATTCTTTATCGACCGCAAATAATAAGATTAGCATTGTAGAAATTGTAAATGGTTTGTAGCAACTTTAAACCGCTAAGTAACATACGTTTTTACCGACTGAACTGAATAAAGAATCGCACACCCTACACCTTGATCTATATTATATAAGTCATAACTTATTCATTAACTTAAATTATCGTGGGAGGACCATGCTTCGGTATTAATGGGCCGGCTCGCACGGAGTGATACCACGGCCTCACAGAAAACTGGTGTAAAATAGCGCTTGTGCTGTGTTTTACCTAGTGAATACCGGAGGCTCATTCCCCAACCCCTCCACCCATCCCGCTCCCCATCCCCCAAAGGCCGGCGACACACTTGTACCGCTTCTGGTGTAGCAGGAGTGTCCATGGGCGGCGGTAATCGCTTATCATCAGACGACATGTACGTTCATTTAACCACTTTTACATAAAAAATAGCAGTTTTAGAGATATTTAGATAACTAATTGTATATGTATATAGTTTACTCGTTAAGTCTTGTAGGAATGCATCTAAACTGGTTCACAATGCTTGACAGGCAACCGGTCAAAGTAAAACATGCTCTCGAATCCAAGAAACCTTGACATATACTAGATAATAAGTAGGAAAACAAAGGACAATGGTTAGGATACGCACGATAACAGATTTCACAATAGGTCGGCACCGTATGTCGAGTTAAGGACCTCCTTCGTGGGCTGTTTCTGTGACTTTCTGCATTTTTAAATAGGTCGGTGTATATTGCCTATACATAGAAATAGGTAAAATTAAAACAGTTCTGTATATTTCGTACATCTAATAATTTTTCTTAGTTAACAATTTAATTCTAACTCGGACGTATCAATATTACTAAGAATTTGTTAGAATGAGGTTGAAGTTCTTAAGTGACATTTGTTACTCAATCTGTTGAAATTTGTGGCTATGAACAGATTCAGATAATAATCTGAATATTATAGAAATTTTAAGGATTTTCCAAACTTTTTGAAATGACTTATCGGGTATGTAGATTTATACATAAAGTGTTGAAAGTCTTTGAAATTAAGGTCAACTAAGCCCATAAAATAAAGAGAAAGTTTGTTTGGAAATCATAGGAAAAGTTTGAAAAGAACATAAGCAGATTGACCGAATACCGTGAGTCCCCGACAAACAATATATCTCGTCCCGACGCTTAATACACCGCTAATATATCGAATATCGAAACAAACTAAGAACACATTATTCTCACACTATGAACAACCTTCGTATACTTACACTTACTTAATATACTTCTACTTACATACTTAGTTGAAAACTCTTTGTAGAAATGAATTGCCTGTTTACAAAACTCATTTACACACTTAATGTCATCAAAGTTAATTTTAATCATACACTTTATAAAAAACAATATCCACTAGGCATCAAAGAATCATGTACACAGTGTCGACACTATTTTTATGTACTATCTATTTCTAAGCAAAATAAAGGTACCTCTATATTTATGAACTAATAAAGACGCTTAATAACAATTATATTACCTCCCAGAGGATAAAATAATGTGTAAACATGATCATACATTGGAAAAAAATCATTATTACTTCATCTATATATTAATATGTAAAGCAAAAAGTTTGTGTCCATTATTACAAAAATTGCGCACACGTTGTTTATATAGAGAAGAAGTACATAACGCTAATATTTATTTTAAATTATGCATAATAAATACATTAAATTAATAAAAATAATATTCCTTACACTATCATGGGTATGACACACACATGCACAAATCCGTAAATGTTTGTATGTCAAAGTCAAACTAAAAAGATAATAATTTTGTCTAGATTGTCATATTGAATGTATGTGTATGCATCAAAAATAGTCATGATAAAATCTATAATTAAAGAGGTGTAATAGCCTTAGAAGAAAGAAACCCTAAATAGTTCTAACTAAAATATTAAAAGATGGTCGAATTTCGACCTCTGGGCGACCTCTATTTCTTAATATTTCATTAAATATATTTTAATTTACCCACACAAGCTTAAAACTCGTTTATCTTGTTTTAAACCTAGCTTATACAGTTTTGTCGATCTTATAAGCAATTTCACCACAACAACGGTAATTAATTCAGTTATTACTTATGAAACATGTCAACCTGCGGTTGATTGGTGACATAGGAACAACTTTTACATCAGTGTCGCCACCCTAACTAGGATACTGGTACCCGTGCTTGGGATTTGTCCTACTAGTAATTATAATAACAGTATTACGATGTTGAAACTAGTTGACATGGTAATAACTAGACTCCTTCCCGTATAGCGCTAAATTCACCGAATGATATCTTGTCTAAAGTTTAATCAATTTACTGTGAAATTAACAGTGGGAGAGCCACGCTTTGGCATTATGGGTCTGCTTGACCGGAGTGCTACCACGGCCTCGTAGAAAACCGGTGTGTAACAGCACTTGCACTGTGTTTCTCCGAGTATACGAGGATACTGGTGGCCCATACCTCAATCCCTCCTCCACCGCCCTCCCCATCCTCCAAAGGCCGGCAACGTACTTGTAACGCCTCTGGTGTTGCAGGTGGCGGTAATCGCTTACCATCAGGCGATACTTGTGCAAATTTGCCCATATTCCAAAAAAAAAATATAGGTATTCGAAATTTTCATTTAAATGTTTACACATTTTTCGTACTGCTTAGAAAACTGCATCGTAAAATAATTTCATAAATATCTTTCCTAAGTAAATTTCTCTTCAATTTAATTTCAATTTAGTAGGTATTATCTGCTTTCATATAGCTTAAACACCCATTTGTAAATATATTTCAGTATAAAATAATCTTTTAATACGATTTTATTCGTACTTAACTAATATCGAAATTGACTATTGATAAAATCGGAAATATCCTCAATGTGAGTCACTTTGGAACAAACTAGTTCCACTATTATCTATACTATAGGTGACATATACATTTATGTGATTTTTTATGGGTGCGTGTGTGCATTATGTACAGGTTCACATTCGTACACACGTCGTTTGCAACTGTTGTGTGGAGATAACTGACTGTTTTGTCTACTTTGCCATTGTCATAAGACAGATTGTGTGAAAAAAATGTTTTATTGCTACTTTATACGTAATGCTTAGTCAAGAAATAACTTCGTAACTACGTAATCGTGATCTTGCATGTCGCACTGTTATTGTATAGAAACACATATTACATATACACGCATCACTATCCCGGTTCCTTTTATGCTGTCTATAATTTTAGCTCCATTTGGGTAGTGTTGTGTGACCACAACCTTTGACTTACCAATCAGCTGCGTCGATTCTATTTTTATTGTATATACACATAACTTGCAATCTTTCCAGCTACAGCTTTTCCACCATAAGGGTGAAATGATATCAAACATTAATATGCGATACATTATAGTATGCTATTGGACAATATAATATAAATAAATATAATCTGAGACACTATATATGAATTAGTGTAGCATAAACTTTGTATCTTTTTTTACGAAAACTATGCAAACGGAGGAATATGAAATTTCGGCACAGTTGCAGTTTATATCCGCATAAACTGAGACACACACAGAGAGAGAGAGAGGGAGAGAGAGAGAGAGAGAGAGAGAGAGAGAGAGTATTAGTAATAGAGAATTAGTAGTAGAGAAGTGCAGAATGCTAACAAAAATAATCACAAATTTTAACAAAAAAACCGACTTTAAGATATAGACCAAATTAAAATGGGACTACACAGAAAGAAGCGGCTTTCAAATAACAAAAAGAATCATAGATAACGGTTCCCCCATTCCATAGTTATGAGGTAACAAACAATAAAAAATCTATCGAATTGATAACCTCCTCCTTTTTTGAACACGGTTAAAAATGAACTGTGTGCAAATTTCGACAGCTGAGCTACTACTAGTCGTATTATGTAAATACATATCGTTTTTAAGTACTTACATACCACGGCATATAAAAATATACATAAGTATATAATACATTCATTATTCGCAACAGCTCAAGTCATTAGACACACTAAACCTCTTCCTGCAGCATTAAATTGCAGCTTTTCCTTCCTATTTTCTAATATTTCATAAACACAATTTTCTTCTGATGAAGTTACGATTACGATTCACTTTCAATCAGTAAGATCAGTAAGTTGTTATAAAACTCCTTGAAAATAATTACTGCTTATTAAAAGTTTCATGTCAAGATTAGCTGCATATTTTCCTGCTCTTATTTTTTTTAAAGTTGTACAAGGTTGTAATGTTACATAATAAATGCAGGTGAAGGGCTTTTTTGGTGACGGGGTGGAAAATTCATTCGGATCGACAGTAGATAGGAGAGCCACAATGATTTCAGCACGAACGAGCCGGGGCGATGCTACCCTCGCACAGAAGATCGACGTAAAATGATAGCGTTAGTGCTGTCTGGTTTTCTTTGGTGAGTGCGAAACCGGAGGCCCAATGATGCAGAAGCATCACTTGGCCGTAATGACGTAGATCATTATACTACATTGTTGCATTCACAATGAGTATGGTGGCCACCACTCTTGGATTCTGCTTATTTTTCATCAGGCAAAGTAGAGTCATTTTGGTAAGTCCATATATATAAAAAAAAATTGGCACCTCCAGGATAAAGAAACCAAGAGTATGTGGTATTTCCACTACGGCCAATACCCATCATTAGGGCCGACCTTAGGCGCCTTATTCTGAAGAAAAGCCACACATGTGATTTCAGGTCTCCCTCGATCTATACTGCACATAAATAGATCATTTCCCCTGCCATTGGTGGAAGTCTTTTGTTCTCAAATCTCTTCATCACAAAATATTTCAGCCATCTTCTTTATAATTCCAAAATACTTTTTTTCTGAATTTGAATTATTTAATCAGTAGCATTCCTACATTTTTATGTTGTGATAGTTCTTATCCACCATCTTATTTCACCCTTATGCAATCGAGTTATTTTCTTTTTATTCTATTATATTTGCAATCCGCACTGTCATCGTTTTTTTGCTTCTATTTTGTTATGCTAATCAAATAGACTGAAGTGAAAGTATTAAAATACAGTAAACTAAATTATCTTGTAAAATAAAATAACCAAAAAGGGTTACTCATCTCGAAAGGCAAAAAAATTTTAGCGAAAGTGTATACTCGCTCTAGATACGAAAATAATGCGTCTATCGAACAGTGAAACCAGTTGCTTTACTACGCGTACAGAATTAAACTATAAGTAGATGTAGGATGTAATGTGAATGCGCAAGTCACGATTAACTCATACGCATTGTATACTCATCAACATATGAACTTACATGTTTAATTTACTATGCCCAGTAGACCGAACATAACTGACACTTATGCCCATATTACAATCCAACGTAGTGTAACGAACTATTTTTTTGTATGTTTTGTTTCAGATTGTCTCACTAAATGGTGTTTATGACTTATAAAAAGTTTTGTAATCGAACATTCTACTAATTTGTTATAGTTAATTATTAAAAACTAGTGCAATCAAATGGTTACGTAAAATAATTAGTTGCAATGATGAGTTTCAATTACATTCGAAAGTAATACACAATTAATTCCAGGTATAGTAAAATGTTAATCTAAAATGAACATATCTGTGTAATATGCGTTAATTAAACTAGGTAGTATAAAACATTAAAAATATAAGGCTGTATTTTGTATTACAGTAGTTATAAAAGCTCTATTAAATAAAATATGCAAAATTCATAATAGAAAAAGTAACAAGCGACCCTAATAGCAAACGATATGCAATATCTGACATCTCACTTTAAATATGACATACAATAAGTGCCTCCTGCAGTTATTTGCACATCCAAAAAAGTATTGTTTTTATTTTTAAACCTTGGCATTCATTAAAACCATGCGTCTTCGTTATTAATATTTTTAGCCTATTGCCATCCACTGCTGAATGGAGGCCTCCTCCATATAGTATCAACTATCCCGGTCTTGGGTAGTCAACCTCTTTAAAATTTTACACCGTCCATAATCAGCCTTTAGCTTTGCTGCATTGTAAAAGGTCCACAAGACGTTATAACTTTGTGGCATCAACAAAACGTTTATGTATATGCAAAAAATTCCAAAATTATAATTATTTACGCATCAGAAATATTCTATTCAACTTTAGAATAACATCACGAATGGAACATAATGCAAAAGTATTTGATAAATGACATATGTAATTAAACAGTCAATAAAACTGAGTAAATGGTACTAGTAATATTAGCTGAAATGAGATTGATACATAACCAATTGTAACGCGATAATTATGCCATCAGAGTTTCCCGCGCCTGTCACGTACCAACTCGGGCGTATAATGTTCATTATTATCAGTTAAGTAATATTAATTACAATCCGACTCCATAAAGAAGTTTATTTTGTCAGTTTGCAAGTGATTAATCTAACTCTAGTTAGCGCCTCAGTTGATGCAACCAAAGTTACGAAAAATCTAATTGGCAATGTTTGAAAAACAGCAGTCAACCGTGATGAAATGTTATATTATTTTCTCGAAGAAAAGAATCCTCTTGTAGAAACCACTCGGACCGTCACTCCATCGGTGTTTGCGGGCGATATATTGAGACAGTGTCTCTGAAAAAGGAGGGGTCTGGGAACAGCTTTTTTAGATATCCAGTTATAAAAACAGTCAGCATACTAAAATATATCTTCTTCTTCTTTTGATGAGATGGCAACCAGCCGGATCAGCTATTTCTGCCAATGTCATGTATTTAAAGTCTTCAATTCTAAGTCTTTGAGTCTTCAAGTCTTCGTCATGATGAAATTAATTATATAAGTATAAAAAATATAAATGACATGAAACAAGGACCGTCTTTCGAAAAATAAAAAATCATCTCCCTTAAATTATATCTTTTCCTGCTTGAAAACTTGATCTGTCTTATCGCCATCCATCATCAATTGGCGTTTAACTTGACTCTTGACCGCAATGACTTTGCATTGTTTCTGATTCTACTATGTTTTCTGTGTAGTTTTATTTTATAATATTTTTAAAGGTTCTTTAAATTATAATTGCCCGTTAAAAAACTGTAGTTATATCTTAACTAATATTATAAAGAATTAAAGTTTCTCACTTTGTTTGTATGGTCTTCGGAAGTCCTGATACGATCCTGAAAATTCTTTGACTTACAGAAAGCGACTTTATTTAGGATTGATATAAGCTATATTTTACTAAGATTGAACAAAAAATTCAGTTAAAAATATAAGCATTTGTAAATCAAGACGAAGAAAAGCGGGCGGATCATCCTCAAAGCGGTCTCGGGTCAGGTATTATCTTATGTATCTATTCACTTGTTCACTCTACATATTAAGTTAGACATTATATTTGAAAACGACAATGTAATTTGATCTATTATATATTAAAAAATGGAGTATTATTTTTGCAAGTATATCAAACATGATGTTGTTGATTATTATATTATTGAGAAGTTCTATTCACACTTACATATAGCAAAACTATTATAGACATTCACAACGAAAACGACAAGTATAAACAAAGTCGTAAAATATAGTCATAAGATTGCTTGTTTTGCTTCAGATTAATAGCAATTTAAATTAAACAATATTTATGTGTGATTCCTTAAAATAAAACTACAATGAGCTATAATATTATAGTAATTACGTATTCGGAATATAACCTAACATTATGATTTGTTCTTGGATGAAACTATGATCGCCGTTCTCACAACTGGGTACAATATAAAGATAAACAAGACTGGCAGATAAAATAACAACACGTCGAACAAACTCGTGTTAATAAAATTATCAACCTTAATGTTGATTTCAACGCTTTCCCACGGTACGGAGGAAAAGGAAACAACAAAAACTATACCAATTACAATAGAATAATGCAAGAAAATGGTCAATTACTATGTACGAGTAATCATTTCATCATCTTTAATAAAATTGGCTGGTAAAGTCTGGCCTTAGTCGGTAGCCTTCGTAGCCGACGAAATTATAGTCGCTTTGTTTTCATATCATAACGTGTGAATTATTTTGCAACAATTTTATTGTGCACAACAACACAATAACGCATAAAATTAGTGAAAACTGTTGTTAAGAGATTGTCATCGACAAATCTGGTTTTAATAAAAGTTAAATGGTCTACACGATTTTTGTTACTGTGATTAAAACGCAACTTATCCGTTTAAATCATTATTAATGAGGCTTTAACAAGAACCCGAATGCGAAAAGCGTTCCCGTACTACGTTCGTTTGTAAACTATTCGACTTTCCTACTTTCTATATTACCTAAACATTATAAAAGAACAGTGTACAAAATCATACATCACTAACGCAGTAATAACTAAATTTTCTCATCATCATCTTCACTCAACATACTATAATAGTGCTGGTTGTAGGTGTCCTCTTAGAATTGAAGTTTTAACTTATTTCACGCTGACCTGCATAGCCCTACATAGTTTGCTTCCTTAGTTATTTATTACGACATCTATGATTTATAAACGCGCTTTTAAAAATAAATTTAGGAGTATTTGAAATACACCACGGCTCGGAATATACTGAAGGAATTAAACGTGTTTACCGTGACGTTTCGCTAGCGAGTCAAAGAGCCCACGGCCACGACGTCGCAATACCCCATACTTGACAATATTATGACATCTTCCGTTGTTGCTATATCATCCACCGGTGCGTGAATCTACGCAACTTACGCCGGCTCTTAATTCATATTTGATCTAGGATCATTATTATCATTAAGTATTTCACCATTTTCTAAACGATGTATTGTTTTTATAATAGATTTATATTACTCAACGGTCAAAGGACATAATTACATCCAGCTTATTAACATTTTAAATATTTAAATGAGTATACCACAGGGTTGTTTTTTGGTTCTGTTGTCCAATAAATTTTGATTAATATTTTTTTATGAATTTTATATTTCATAAACCCCAGATGACTAAATGTTTGGACAAAATTTTTATGTCTCTGAATTTTGTTAATTCAAGGACATTGCAACCGTAATGAATGAATTAGAATATTTTTACGCAATATGTACCTTATCAACATCCGTCACCGCATATATGACTCATGGTACGAATTTAAATACCAAGACAGAAATACACTTGCAACATCCGGAATTTATTGTCAATTAAAATAATCAATCGATACCGAAATGTACATGTTCATAAATGTGTCTTTATTTAATCTTTCCAGACTGTGTGTTTATATGTTTTTATATAGATTTTAACTATTATATAAAGATCAACACACTTAATAAATCTCGTATTCTCAATATTCTTATATGTCCATAATCCATATTGAATGTGTTTAGTAAACTAAAATGTATTTAGACTTAAAAAGATTTCACATAACACCTACATTTTCAAGGAACTTCTAGGTAGTTTTATCATAGTGTTAATTGATTTCCAGTTTATGACTATTTTACCCAATTTAATTTACATTTCTCAATAATGTAATATCAGTGTGCTTTATTATTTGCGTAGCATTTTGTTTTGATCTTATTTTTATGTGTAAAAAATTAAGTTAAAAATAAATTACTCCGTAAACTATTTTATCAAAAAAGATTGTGGTCTATTGATTATTAAATACAATCTACCTCCTCATTGAGAGTGTCGCCATTTCTAAGTGATGTCAGACCAAATTCGCTAATTTGACTGACAGTAATCGCCTGTAATTCTTCCGGATGTCTGTGATTTAGTTAAGTGCTCCACTAGTTGCATTAGCTTTATATTAATAGGAGAACGTGTGGATAGGATTAAAAACTATAAACTAAACTTTGTTATTAAGTAACAAGGTTACTAACAATCGTTGTATACCGGTCATACTATAAGAAACACTTATACAATTATAAGTTAAATAAATTACAAAATGTGCTTCAATAATTGAGATATATAAGTTTAAAGAAATTTTTGGAATCAGTAGTAAAAATAGAGCTTAAATAAAAGAAGGAACCGGGTAAACCTATTTTTTCGTTCTGTTAGCAATGTGCATATGTTGCAAGGACATTATTAATGTACTTTTTGTCTTGTTTCCAGTTTAACCTTCATTTTACTAACCTTGCTAATATTCCGTAACATAAAAACTACGCAAGGCTGCGAACCCAGTTTTTATTGTTAACATTCCACTTTTCATAAATAATTTATTTAATAATGTTGCCTGTTTTCAATTAATGGCAGTTGAGCGCTTTTTTCGCTTGGTACACAGTGAACATTTCCGTTAAGTTTGCTTTGTTCGAAAACAAAAGTTGTTTCTGATTTAAATTTGGTTGCGATCTGATTAGCCTTTACAGCGGACATTTAACTACATCTGCTGCATAAAACATATATTCAAAGTTCAATCTTGTATCCAGCTTATCATTGATGAAATCGTGAATAGCGGAAGAGTAACAAATTGTGTATTAATTGCTCTCAGTTCAGTACGCCAGCGGCATATTTTACTTTGAATCAGTGTAAAGGCTTTCATATTGGTCACAGATAGTAATTGGTGGAGGCCTGCAAGGCATAATTGTATGAACACAATCCTGTGGACGCAAGAATACTTCCCACATTGCCAGGGATTTGCAGTGAAACCATGAATCAGGTTATTCAACATAATTTCTCGAATTGTACCATGATTACATTTAGCAAATCCAGTAGTAAAAACTAAGATATTACCCATATCTTGGTAAGTTTTTGTACTAATATTTGTGTACTAATATTTTGCAATAGGGTTTATCATTACCTTTTCTAACTCAACCCGTGACAGCAGCACTTAACCAGTAGAGACTAATATGGTGTCATACTTACAAAGTATAAAGGATAAAAATCTTACTTGCAACAATTTCATGATTTAACTAAGCTATACTGTTACCAATTTTATTAAAATTCATAATGTAATATCATTGATATGAAATACAACAATGCAAAAGGACGATGATAATTGAAAGTCTTTAGATAATTGACACATAAAATCGAGTGTTAAGTCAATACATGCTTAGTTATTTCAAGGCTAGACACCCTGCCTAATACAGAAAGTACTAGCAACCCTATTCACTCCTACGCAAAACTCGTCTGAAGTTATTATGTTGTTATACGAACACCAAGCTCTTATTATTTTATTATCGTGCCAGAACAGGTAATTTATATCGATAGACGAATGTACTAAAGTAGTGACGTTAATACGATATCGACTTATCACGACTGAATTAAATATTTCGCTTTAGGCGTGTCGCTACTTAATAGAACTTTAAATTAAAATAGACCAAATTGTCCGATATAGATGTCTGATAATGATTACAGGTAAACTTTGCTTCATATTGGCATGTTTCATAATACAACTTTTAGTATTGATACTTGTAAATGGAAATAATTACAATATATTTCTCTCTTAACTTCTAAAAGGAAAACAAAATCAAGACAGATCTATGTTTACATTCAACACTGTTCGTAATTTTTTGTTCCATAATATATTAGCATTTGATAACTATTCAAAAAATAAATCTCTGAACAACGTCCGTCGACTCTTGCGAGCGAGAATCTTTCTTAATGGGTTTTTATTAGCGTTTGTTTGTTTGTAGCCGCATAGTTCTAACAAAACGTAGTACATTTAATTGTGTATAGAGCGTAGCTCAAATTATATTCTCGCTTGGTAACAAACATAAATATATTTTTATTTTATCTCTCGCGACAGTGGTGTCGCCTTGTAGTGCGAATCTGATTGAATTAAAAATTGGCCAATACTTTTTTATATTCGCAACGCTATTTCTGGTTACGGGGTAAAAATGACACTATCCTTATATAAGACATTGCTTATATATGTCGTAAAATCATAATGCTTCATCGATTTCAACAGTTTTCATTTCTAAATTAATACCAAGAATTGCAAATGATTGACAAAAGAAACAGGTGTTTAATAGAATGAAGTATTTTAGTTATGTCTAACAGAGACTAATGAATGCGGCAATATTGTGTTACTGAAATATTGAGACAAGGAGGTGGACAGGCTGTCGGTTAACATCCCACTCTATATTGCACCCAACCTGCTACTCTAATTGAAATTTAAGAAAAGTCAAACGAGAAAACAATAGTTAGTAGGTGTTAAAACCATTTAAGATGAAAGAGACAGAACATATTTTTGATTGCGTTCAAATTTAGTTTTTACTCATGAAATTTAGTAACAAGCAAGGTCATTACAACTATCTGAGTCTTAGTTCCTTTTCGTAAAAAATATATGTATCATTAGAAATTTGTATATTTTTCTGTGATTTGTTAACGAAGTGAGAGAAATATAGATTATGCCATGTACCATTGTTGTATCGAAGTTTTATTTAGTTTCATAAAAAAATTGTGAGGTTTCATTATATGCATTAATATCAAAGCTAAAATATAATTTCTTGCTGGCAGAAATATGTTATATGTACACACAGTACTTGTGCTTTTCTAGTGTACTAACTTATTCCTTGAAGATGCAACTGATACCTATAGACATCCATTATCCTGACGTCTATATCACGAAGTTATGAGTTTATACATTAGTTTCGGTACTATAATCAATCGTCGATAACCATAAAACAATGCCCATGGACCACCAAACCGTGTAATTAATAATAACTCCTTTACTTGCTAGTACTTGGTCGAAACTAGTTCAAAGTATAAGGGCGACCGTGAGCTATCGAAAGCAATGGCCGCGGTGTCAAGGTCTCTGGCGATACAATCGACATGATAAACGATTGATACAGAACAATATTTCGATTACGTATCACTTAACAATTCGATCGGAAATGTCTCACATTCAGTTTTATTTTAAAACGTAAAGCCATAAACCGATATCCGGTTCGTGGGCCATGAAAATTCTGTTTAATTTGTAGCTGCTATATGTTATAAATGCCTTGTTGATGCATTAATGCTATGAAAAAATATGTAGTGAGCCAATAAGTTTTTGGTAGCTTCTTTTATAGCCAATATTTCAAGGAAATGTTTTCTTTTTCAGTAGGGACAAATAAAGAAAATAAATAAGGGTAAAACAGATAAGGCGTTAATAGTCAGTTAGATGTACAAATATTGCTGATTTTATGTACAAAATGGATCTGCACAGTACAAGAGCCAAACACATGACTCAAGCAAAGAATAAGATCGATGGACAGAAAAACATAAAACTTAATAATTATTTGGTAGACTTGGTAAAGAAAGTAATAGTTTACCTTAAATGTCGTGAGGATCTGAGAATCGAATTCAGATTCGTTTTAAGACTTTAATCGGAATACATGTATTGAACGGTCTTTATCTTGATAGAAAAAAAACTACTGAAGAAAAACTTGCTCCTTTGCAAAAATTACTCTCAGTTCGCGAGGCGCTCATAGCCCAGTTGCACTCGGTGATTAGAAACAATCACCGAGGGCAAGCAACGACGGCGCGGTCAGTAACTGGATGGGTGACCGCTGTTGGCATGTTACCATGAGCGTCTCCGTGATTCGGAGGTCTCGTTAAGCAGTCGGTCCCGGTTGTTGTCATACGATAACAGTCGTGAAGCTTAGTTGGAGGCCTTTGGGCGGCTTAAATCATCCAACGGCAAGATTTACGTAGCCACAACGTATTCTTGCCAGTCCCCAACCCGCACTTGGCCAGCGTGGGCGCATATGGCCTTAACCCTCTCCTGAGAGGAGACCCGAGCCCAGCAGTGGGACATTATGGGTTGTTGACGTACTCTCAGTTCTCCTTAGTTACACATAGTTACATTGTCCGCTTAACTACATTGTACTAAGCTTTACCAACTGAATAAAACAATACAAATAATTTCATTAATCATCACGATGAGTGATAGCCAATTTGCACACCCCAATTACTTTTATTGTTGCACTACCGTCGGGTAGTTATTTGATTTCTAAATAGAGCCGCAAACAAGGTGCTAGGACATATATTAAAATCAATTAAGGTGGAGGACAACAGTCAGTTACGAAACGTCTCATTTTTTACTACTAAAAAGTAGTCGACCTCAACTCTGTAACTATTCAAAACAATATAATTATTGTAATACCATTTTTAAGTACCTTGAGACATTTGTGCCAGAACAAGTAATTAAGGGACTGGTTGAACCAGATGATCGTTATATAATTGAAGATACTGCACGCAAACATTGTGTTTAATCATTAAAATGTTTTTTTATACATGGAAATTTGTACATGGTGTAATTTAAAAGCAAACTGGTTAGTTTTTTTTTAACTGCATTCTGTAGGTTTTGAAATTTCTTCCTGTTCAATGTTGGTACATATTAAAAATATATTATGTACTTGCAGGGTACAATTTTTGATAGCCATATATATATATATAGTGGCAGGGTATAGTGTTCTAGAATAAATAGTAAAAAACTTTTATTAGTTTTGTCAGTAACTTTTAGTGAACTAGAGAACAGAGCGATTTTTAATTTGCTTCACCTCTTTCTACTAAAACTATCTACAAATATAAAATTACTGAGTAGCCTAGAATATTAATCAGGATTGGCAATTAAAAAAATTACGTAACTTTTTAATGATTTTTATAAATTAAAATTCTTAATTATCAAAAATTAAAGGATGCACGCCCTCACGATTAGTAGATTAAACTTAATAATTAAGTTCTGAACAATACGTTTCTTAATCACTTAGAGGTAGCAACACCACGAGTCGTGAGTGTTTCAAGCTGGAACAATTTTTCTAAGCACCATAATCGTTTTTTAAAGCCTTTAATGCAAGTAGATCCCTTCTCCATTATTTCTAAATAAAGTTTAAATCTTTTGTATACACTGAAAAAACAAAAAACTATATATAAAAGTCACTAATGGTATCTATAAAATAAATAACCTTTTTAAAAGGTTGAGTCACGTATCAGCGATAGTAAAAATAATCGTCGCGAGAACTTCTATTGCGCGTTTTAGGATTGGTAGTTTCTTAGTTTCCTTCGTTACTCCATAGTTTGTCGTATCTTCGGTAGATGGCGCTGAAGAGTGTTTCTGTTCTTGCGTTGAATGTAGAAATCGCCACACATTCATAATACACACATAGCCCTCTACTATAAAAGGAGTGGCCTCATTAGCCAACTGTACAATGTAATCTTAGTATTTATATAAGTATGTTAATTATACTAATTGTTATCGCAAAAACGCTGTCGAAATCAATTATTTAAAAACTATTTCATCAAAAGCGTTTCATTTTTAATTTATTCATACATTACGTAAATAAAACTCAATTATTTAAATAAATATTCTTTCATATGACCTTAGTAAAGTAATAAAATATATACTTGAACAAAGCTTTATATCAACTACATACTAACTATCGCTGTACAATATTGTGTGAATGCATTGTCTTTGAATTAAACAAATGAAATTAATGTTTGTATTATCCTGATACTATTAAGAAAACTATCGGTTAATCTTAAATGTTTTTATAGCCTATTCATTCGTTCTTACAAATGAGTGTTGTTTGTGTTCTAAACGGTAGAAGTAAGGTTAAATAGATAAGTGATCATGAAATGCAAATGACGCTTAGTACTAAACTACAGTTTTCTATTTTAGCTAATGTTTTTTTTTGTTTCAGGTTTGTTGGTATTAATACTCGTCAAATTCGCACTTCAACGTTTGGTGAGACAATAAAAGTATACCTTGCTATTTCCTGACTACCCATGTTGTATGTATTACAAGAACACATAGCATAGATCTAAAAAAACTCGAATAGACATATATAACCTACAAGTTGCTATAAACTTAGATTTGTCTTCTGTTATTCTTAACTCTATCCAGTCAAAAATTTACAATATAAGAAAATCGCACGGGCCTTAGACAATCTAAAAATAATCTTAACCATTTAAAGGAATCAAACTCAAACTGTACTTGCTTTTACCAAACTTGATCTCCTAAGATTACTTTTTCTTGTTTCGTAAAACATCAGTAAGTGACAAGTGTCTTACGCTTTTATACGTTTTTAAACCTTAAAAACAAGACTATTAAAATCTATTGTTTCTATAATATTACTGTGCCAAAAACGTGACCTAGAAATTTACGGCACTTACATAAGAACAAAGAGGAAGGCGATGATTCACTAAGGACTCCGTTGAGAAATGTCTTAATATAGGTACATATTTCTTGGTACAATGTACTTACATAGTTCGTAGGCAACAGTACATTGTATTACTAGATAAAGTAATTCTAGAGAGTTTTCATCAACGTGACGATGTCGATTTTGTTTATGTAGATAGATAGAAAACTCGTTATTTGTACACTGTTTTACAGATTTACAAGAGCGTACATACAATGTCCGATATATAATGCAGAAAGGTCGGCCTTGTTGCCAAAAGCTCTTTCAAGAAATCTTAGTAGTATAAGTAATACGGCAACCTACCCAGAACCGATCGATTTAAAGGTATTCCCGAAGTATATTGGTATTATATTACTAATAATTTTTTTAATAAGTACGTATATGAAAAAATGAAAAATACTTCTCTGGTAAAAGATAGATAGATAGATAAAGGGTACCATACAATACAGAACTGGTGGGTTTAATAAAAACAAATATAAAAATATATTTCGCAATTCTGACTTAACTAAACAACCTACTTTGCAGTAAAAACTCTAGTTTTTCTGTTTAGATGTCAATTAAATTCGATCTTTATTTAATAAATACACTATTTTAATTTGAGTATTCAACGTTGCTGTTACAAATATATTTTATAAGTAAAATGTTTACTGCATAGCTAACCCACACTTATGATAGCTCAATTACTGTTCATCTAGGTAGGTACTATATGGCCCAGCCAACTTCATTCATAAACTGTACCATTCACTCAAACAACCGGACCACGCACCATAATATCGCCAGTTCTAGAGAAACGTAGGCCGTTCTCATACCGACAATTTATAACTAAAACAGCGAACAAGACCAAATAGGTACATTAATTCATCGGCTCTCCGCTAATTTCAAATGAACCCGTGAGAAACTCGGCATGTCTAAATTAAGAGCTAATTGTGTGAATTACGTTTCAACAGGAGTTCACTTTTTTAAAAACGATTGTTCGTGACTGGAAAACGTTGTTCATTTTTTAGGTCCTTTGAGGTCTAAGTTATATAACATAATAATAAATATTTCGACCATTTCACATCATCGAACACACAACGCTATTTAGTCCCAAGCAAAACAAAGCTTGTGTTAAAGGTATTAGATAACTGATATGAGTACATATATACTTTTTTTTAATTAAATATGTATTATAGTTAGAAAACACCCAAACTCAGAAACAACTATTTGCAGATCATACAAACATTTGGTCCAACTCAGGAATCGAACCTGAGACCTCTAGCTCAGGGGCAAAAGAGCATACTTATCGCCTGATGGTAAGCGAATACCGCCCGCCCATGGACACCCGCAACACCAGAGTTGTCTCGAGTGCGTTGCCGGCCTTTGGGGTATGGGGAGGAGGATGGGGGAGGGGTTGGAGCATGGGCCTCCAGTATCCTCACTCACTCAGTGAAACACAGCCTCGCAGAAAACAGGCGTGAAACAGCCACACCTGTTTTCTGCGAGGCTGTGGTATCGCTCTGGTTGTGCCGGCTCATTCATGTCGAAGCGTGGCTCTCCCACGGTAATGTTCTCTAGTCTCTCGATTCTTCCTTCAAAATCATATAAGTTATATTTATATATAATAAATATTCAAAAGCAAGAACTATCGGGAAATGCAAGTCACTATAAGATTTATAGCTGTAATCTAAATTTTAATATAATTAAAAGCAACGATACTTCCTACTGCATATAAGTATTTTATTTCTAGTCTGAAAGTAAAATCATTTCTCAATAGAACGATTACTTAACAGAAAAGAAAGTATTTCATGTTAAACAAGACTAATTATCTAAATTAATGAACTGAATCTATTTCTATAATCCCAATAGCATTTAATTCAAAACCCAATCAAATACGAAATTAAACTCTACATAAGAACATACAACTGTAGTATAAACCTATAAGGAACAATTTTTGTGTCACGTTGTTGCTCATGATAACTCCGAAATAATCAAATCGATTTTCACGTCTTTTATAAATATCTCTTTTGCTGGCGTTTTACTATATGAAAGCTAGTTTCCTTGCGGTAGTTCTTAGCTATGATTGGTTAATATCGGTCCAGCAGTGTAAGAGTATCAGCTCTTTTCCAAAATGATGTAAGGCATTTTTGCGATATGATTACTTCACACGTACCAGTATTAACATAAACGAAAATTAACGTTTTTTAAATTTTTAATGAATGGTTATTCCCTATGTATAACTAATCGAGGCATATTCAACAAATCAAATCAGCGTTACTTGAGTTATATATAAGTAAGTGACCGACTTTTTTTGAAATATTACAAATAAGTTACGGAATATGAAAACTACAAAAAAATCTTTAATCGAAATAAATTTCAAATCCATTCACAAAATACATCTACCCGGAAGCATAATCAGCTCAAGTACTTAACAACTCAAGGCTAGATAAAAAAAAATAAAAGCGTGAAATATCCGCGAACAATCCGGACCTGCCCATTAGATATCAACATTTTCACGACCTTACAATCAATAATGGTTGCAATTATTGAAACACGATTACAACGTTTTAGCTAGGTATTTGAATTTAATGAAAATTGTAGCTACTTTGGTGTATGATCAAATGATTTTATTATCATTATCATCACTGACGGTGTACTAGTTAAAGATGACGTAGTGGAATGTTACGGTTTCGATATTTAGGCTTAACAAAAGTTTGTGTCACATCACATCATCATCACAATAACAGCCTTTAACAGTCCCTGCTGAAAATAAAATAGATAGATAGAAAAGATAGAAAACTCTTTATTTGCACACTATAATATTACAGTTAGAAGAAAGTACATAAAATGTGAGACGGAGTGTACAAAAGGCGGCCTCATTGCCAAAAGTAATCTCTTCCAGGCAACCCAAGCCTCTCTTTAGAAAAGACTTATTGCCATTTTTTATGAAATGGGGACAAGAACAAACGTATAACCTGATGGTAAGCGATTACCGCCGCCCTTGGATACCAGAAATACCAGAGGCGTTACAAGTACGTCGTCGACCTTTGGGGGTTAGAGAGGATGATGGGATAGGGATTGGGGTATCGGCCTCCAGTATCCTCACTCACTCGGTGAAACAGCGCCAGTTTTCTGTGAGGCCGAGGTGTCACTCCTGTCGAGCCGGCCCATTCGTGCCGAAGCGTGGCTCTCCCTCGGTGAGCCTACTATACAGACGGGTTGGTTATGCTTTCCTGCTCCATATAGTGAAGTTGTTCCGCGAAGCTTACTGTCTTGATCACATCTTACGACACCCATGATATGGATAAGGATGGTGACACTCCATATTCTTAATCCGTCGAGGACAAATGACACCGGCGAAAATTAGTGTAATCCATCCTCCGTTTGTGGCTGCCTCGTTGGCGCAGTGGTAGCGTACGCGACTGCTGTGCATGAGGTCTTGGGTTTGATTCCTGAGTTGGTCCAAATCTTTGTATGACCTACAATTTTTTTTCTGGTTTTTGGATGTTTTTAATGTATAATATGTATATATTTGCAAACTAAAATTGATATGTAATTTATATCAGTTGTCTATTACTCATAATACAAGCTCTTCTTAGTGTGGGACTAGATGACGTTGTGAATTAGATGTCCGAAATATTTATTAATATTATTTACTATTCAAAGTACTCAGAGCCTGCACTTTGGAAACCAGACTGCTGATAAACATACTCCATATTATGATATGAACAAATAATACCGCAACACAGAATAAGTGCTCCATTACACTATTATTAGTCCTTCTCAGATAAACCAGGATTTCATTAGTAAATCAAATTCCCGACCTCTAGCTTTCTAGTCAGACTGAGCACGATAATTTTCCATTTAAAAATAAAATTAAAGCTTTTAAAAATTACTTTTCTCGCTGATATATTTTTAATAATTAATAACGAACGAGTCCATTTCACTTATATGTAATAGTAGTAGTAGTATTCCAATATGCAGTTAGAATACTTAATGAGCCAGGCCCTAGTTTAGCAGGGATTAATGGTAATAAGATTCACATTATTCCCATTGTCTACCTTTTTAGAGCATAACATTTACATTCTGTTCTAGTTACACAAGTCACTCCATCTCTTTGATATTAATAAAATACAATATGAATAACTTTATTAAGGATGATGTTGTTACAAGCTAAAATTAAACATTTTAAAAAAACCCCGCAAAAGCACTTAAGCGAGTAATTATACGCCAAAAATGCCTTACATCATTTTGGAAAATAGCTGATACTCTTACATGGCTGAATCGATATTTACCGAACATAGTTAAGAACCACCTACAGACAAACACACACACAGACATCAACTTCAAACTTATAACACCTGTTTTGCGTCGGAGGTTCAAAATCACATCACAACCAGAATCGCACCTGTGCCTTTGTTATAACAACCTCTGCAAATGCAAATGCATACGTGAATGTAAAGAATTCACACGAATTACAATTGACCATACAATGTTTCATATCTTATTATGTGACTTGCTGTCGATACAATACATTTATCTATACATCAGCTTTATCATCATCTGAGCCGGAAGGCTCTCCACACATCTATGACCTTATATAAACATATTATAAATAAATGACCTCACTGCCTGATTGATCCATAAAGACTCTGCCTGCGTCTAAACCTGACTTTGTATTTTAATTTTGGCAGCTGATTTCGACCTAGGCGGCTTTTGATCATTTCAAAATAAGGAATGAGTGATTTTAAAATTAGAAACGTGAAGTAATAAGATTTTTAAAGCCAAAGGTGCCGTAAAACATGTGTATTTGCTGACGTGGACCGTATCTCACATTGAATGAAAGATATCGTTGCCATACCTATGTATAAACATGTTTTAAAGTCAGTTAAGAAGTTAAAACGTGAAAACTTAACAAGCGTATTTACTAACCAACATTACATAGTAATGATACCATCTATCCCCACAAGAGCGCAATAACTATTTACTCATTTCAAACTGCTTGTATGTTATGATAGCTTTTTTTCTGAGTGTTAATACCAAAATTCACATTTCACTCAACTAACTGCAATTATTATAGTTCAATTTAACAATGGGTATTGCGGGCCAGAATTCTTTCATAAATATATTGCAACTATTCTATTACAATATCAATTGCTATAACGTTATTGTATCCGACCAATACTTACACAATATTCTTTATTAGAACCTATTTTTCCACAGCCGCAGCGGTTGCACCAAGTCCAAATTATTTTTTTACGTGTAAATAAAACTAAATTAAATTTTAATTTCGACGGCGTTTAGTTGCGTTTGTTTGTAGTGAGTAGAATTATGATATTATTGTGATTTTAAGAGGGCTGTCTTGAATCTGTCTCTGTATCATAATCAACAAACCATAATGTCCCACTACTGGGCTCGGGTCTCCTCTCAGGAGAGGTTTAAGGCCATACGTTCCCCACGCTGGCCAAGTGTGGTTTAGGGACTACCTATTTATTATATTATATTTATCTGTATAGGTATCTTCTGCACGAAATATAACATATATATTACGCGGGAGGTAGCTAATAAAAGCGTTACCACTAATACGTAGACACATTGCATTTATTACAAACCTTCTGAATAAATTTATATGTATTCTTGTTTCTGGAAACTTGAGAAAACCCAAGTTATTCCGTTTAGATAGGCACACTTTAAGACTACATCACTCGAAAGTTAACAAGTACCCCTTACATTTCAATTGTAGTTAAAGTTGAATCCTCGATCTCTATTACATAATATCTTTATTTTGCGAAAATTTTAAAACCAAAGCTGCAAATGGATAATCCGATCGACTAAGCTTTGAATTTATGAAAGTCATTTCACTTTCTTTGACATTCATAAAAAGTAACGATGTTAACAAGAATAACTTTCTACTGAAAATCGCTTTATTTTATGATCTCAATATTTTTGAATATCTGAGTAGCCGTAATCACGAATGATACGTACATACAACATGTAAGTAATACCTATTACGTATTGAAAAATATTGACTTTATTTTAAGATATTACATATTTTATATATTATACTATACCTACCGATTATCATCGTTATACCCTTATCCTGCATGTGTCGTCTGACTAAGGTAACTGTTTATTAATATGCTTTTAAGAAAACCCGTTTAAATTCCTACCTATACCCACCTGTTTCACAAGGTCTTCTGAATGTCTATTTTGCATGTGGGTGTCCTAATTAAGATAATATAATTAGAAGGAATAACATACAAACGTTGGTACGTGAAAGTGAGGTAATGACAGCGCACAGCATCTAGGAGATTTGTTGAACAGGCGACACGCTGTAATTCTCTGTAACAGATAGTGAACTACACTCGTTCGCAATGAATATTAATGAGTATTTAGACGTAAGCTCTTAAACTCGTGATTTATTGCGAGTATTTTAATTAGACTCTCATTATGCCGTTAATAAATGAATGCTTCTACGTCAAGATTTGTATCTTAATCTGTTGGCTCAGGCGCTTTAAAATTTCATCAGCGCCTTTTGTAAAAATTGTGTAATAATTTACGTATAATAATTATAACATGAGGAGTGAGTATGATATTAAATTAAATGCAGCAAGTAAAAAAAATCTCAAGAACAACAATCAAAATTAAATAGTAACAAGTTTAGATTTTCGAATAACAAAACTGTTTTACCTCATCATAAAATAAGTAAATTAGATTCATTTTGTAAATAGATAAATTCGGACACTTATACTCGTTCGTTATCTCAGTGATAAGTGGAAATGTTCCGACGATTCCTGATTTGAGATACTTCCATAAACTATAAAAGTAAAATCCAAACACGCTTTACTTCTTAAGAATCCCTCTTGCCGTAACTTTTTAGTAATAGACTTTTTATATACTATAATATATAATACTAGTACATTCGATATCATTTTAAAGAAACTATTATACTATTATAAGTACATTTTTAATGACATAGATCTTTGATCTATTTCTACGAATAAATCTCATTACCGATTCAATACTTCACAGCATGAGTTATTTTTTTCTTGGATGTATTTCATTACAAATAAATTAATATTTAAATGAACTAGCTTTCACTATATGCATATACTGTGATCGAAACCAATTTATTGTTAACTAGCATGAAATAACGTTTAATGTAATAGGCAATACAGCTTTCTACAGGCCGTGTCTATAATGAATCTGTAATCACTGTAGAACACAGATACAGTTAACAATCAAATTTATTTTATTACTTCATAATATAACAACCTAAAATATACTTAAGGAGAGAATAGCCGTTACTTCCTACTAATATTATAAACGCGAAAGTTTGTATGGATGGATATTTACTCTTTCACTTAAAAACTACTCAACGGATTTCGATGAAACTTTACACTAATATAGCTGATACATCAGAATAACACATAGGCTACTAGTTGCCGCAATAACCGACATATACGCGGGCGGAGCCGCGGGCATAAACTAGTAATTTCATATAAAGCATCTCACCAGCTTAGGATATGAGTTATGAGACTTCTACACCAAATTATTTCGTGTTCATTATTTTATTAACTAATAACTGACCCGCACAACTTCATTTGCGTCACCCTTAGTACATATTTTCGCGTAACCTTGTTTCTTTTCGTAGTACAAAGGATTTGTACTGTTTTTTTTTCAAAACAGTACAAATCCTTTGTACTCTATAGCAGTCTTTTATTCTTACTCTGTTTTCTTCTCTCTTGTGCCGCCTTTATACGTTATATATCCGAAAGTAACTCCGTCTATCTATATGTTACGCTTACACGGATATACTGCTGCACCAATTTCAATTAAGTTTGACAGAGATATTTTGATTTTTGAGGAATGAGCAGGGATACCGTGATAACCGACATACACGGCGGAGCTGCAGGCAGAAACTAATACCTATATAAGTCATATATTTAATTTGTTCTAATAATAGAGTCGAATGATTTTATTAATTGAAAGTGAAAGCGACTGTAGTAAAATATTTATGTTCAAATGCTTCAGGCATCGAAACAGTTGTCCGCAACGCTTTGAATAACCAAATAATATCCTCAATGCAAGTCGTGGTTTTACAGCACTGGTAGTTATTACCAAGTAAACACAATTGTTTAGCATTAGTAGTATTAGTAAACTTAATATTAAGATTTGCGAACTGTAAACATCTATTCGTTTATTTAGTTATTTTTTTATTATTTTTTTTTTTTTTTATATTTTTCTCTCACACAAAATTACAAAAATCTATTAAATCAAAATATACACAGAAAATTCCAGAAAACAAAAGATCTGTGTGAGAGACTGGTTATCCTACTAGGTAGAACCTGTATGACATAATAACAAGCCTCTCCTAACTCCAGATAAGTAGGTAAAGAGGATGTAATAAGTTTAATGGTTGCCGTACATGTGAGATGAATAAAATGGAAAAGTCTGTATGAATATAAATGTAAGTATTGTGTGTTTTGTGTGTGTACGTGTGATCGTGTGGGTGGTTTATATATGTATGTATCTTTGTGTGTATGAATGTGTGTGTGAGCTACCCTTCGAATGATGAGGACCTGATGATACCAAGTCAACTCATCCACCAACAAGATTTGAATAATCACAATTATCATCATATCGATTAATCACACCTAACTAAAGTAACTCCTGTAAAAAAGACGGTTGAATGGCTTCGAACTGCCTAAATCGGGATAATTGGCCTTTCTAAAAAATCAAAAATCTACTTCAGTCACTCCACATCTTGAAATAGTTTCCCGTAGAGTCTAAAAGTAGTAGGCCATCCCCGAAGCTCATACGAAAGTAATATATTTCGTTAACAAAAATAAATGTCATTTAAGAAAATGTTGTGATAAATGAATGAAATATTTTGTTCACAAAGTATTGTAAACTATGTATTTAGTTTTAAAAGCTAAAGCAAATGTTTGGTTAAAATTTGAGTTGCATTTTAACTGACCAAATGTTGTAGTATTTAAATGTAGGTTAGATAATTACATATGATTCTATATGACCACCACAAATTGTCTGCTGGTGAAATTCAGATTTTCTATTTTAATTACAACTGTAGGCGTAAACCTCTGTTAAGAAAATAAAAGTAAATAAGATAAGCTCTATATACTTTAGAAAATTAGATATGAAAATACTGGAGCGAGACCTAACTGTTTCGTACCTTATAAATTAAATGGTATTTGCATTATTGAATCTTATTAGTCATTTTGTGGTAGCGTATGCGACTGCTATGCTAGAGGTCTCGAGTTTTATTCCTGAGTCGGACCAAATGTTTGTATGATCTGCAAATATTTGTTTCAGAGTTTGGGTGTTTCCAAGTATAATGGCACTGTATTTTCAAAAAAAGTATATATGTATTAATATCACTTGTCTAGTACCTATCAAGCTCTGCTTAGTTCGGGACTAGATAGCGTTGTGTGTTAAAATGTCCGAAATTATTTATTATTATTATTTACAAACTCATATGAACGTTATTTTAAGTTACTGTAATCTCACTTTTTTTTACCTCATAAACTCTTAACAAGCTAACTGCATGAAATATTTAAATTAATTTTCATTGAACGTAGTAAGATAAAATTATGTAAATACTCTTAAAATACGTATTTCATAATAGTAAACTACTACTACTGTTACTCAAATTACAAAATGAAATATTCAGAAGCAAATTATAACACGCACTGATTTGAACTAAATGACGCGTGAACTTGCAACATTTAGGCGAAACCTTAGTATTTGAACTATTCGTATAAGGTCAAATAAACTATCGAATTACATATTTCGCATGCATTTTTAGATGACTATACATTTATCTAATAATTGAGCTATTTTATATTATGAAAGTGAATTCACGAGTGGATATTTTTAAATTTGGATAAACGTTAGTTTTCCAGCAAATTTGTAGAAAAATGTCCATCGACTGTAAATTTTATACACTTATCTATAGGAAACCTATTTATAATATGCTTCGGGATTCAAATTTTCGAAAGAAATATTCGCAAGCAGTTCGTTCAAACGTGAATGTATCCCTGCGTATGAATTCTTAAATCTGATTAGTCGATCAAAGTTCATAGTAGATAGCCTGATATTTATCAGCGATACTTAGCCTTTAACATTTAGTTTAAATACCATATAATATAAATCTCGGCTTCTTATATTCGGTATTTATATTTTTTACAATGATAACTTTTGGCGAATTAAAATTATCATTGAAATTCAATTTAAATCCAATCTTATTTCTATTGAATCTTATTTGTTTAACAAAATACTTTTTTTCTTAGAACCTTACGTACTAATTCGTACTGATAATTATAATGACGTACTTAGGTATAAAACCGGTAATTTGCTTGCTTATCTGGATTTAATGTCTACATTTTTGGAATTTATTAAGGTACAAATACAATGTAAATAGCTAAATGGAAAAAAAACTCTTTATAAAAATATTTTTCCTTCTTCATCCGTGAAAAACGTCACTGTATTTGAAGCGGCACCTATTTTTGCATTCTATTTAAGAATATAAAAGGATAACAAAATTCTGTTTTAATTTCTCTATATATATTTAATATATACAAATAAGCACTATGAAGTTGCTAGGAAAATCTGAACAGAATTCCTTTGAATAGAAAACTAGTTTTTAATGGAGAACCTCATTCGTAGGCTGACTTTAATTGGTTTTGCTTATCAAGTCAGCTGAATGCAAATGTGTCTTAAGCTTCTAAATTACGCTGCTTTACTTTACTTTACAATGCGTACTCTTAGGTAATTCTACATTCATAACTTGTTATGCACGCCTAGTTGAGTATACTAGCCACTAATAAGGGAGCGAAGGTTAACTGTCAAATTTTGACAGTTGCGGTCATTTGAAATAGCTACTACTTGTTTTGATGGCAATCTATTTCAAGCTGTTTAGCTTGGCCGCGTGTTGTAGGGTCAAAGTCAAAGGCTTTGACTGTTCCTTAATAATTAACATGTTACACACGATCTCAGTGATAGTTGTTTATTAGTAGTTTGTGAAATAGTATAAATGATAATGATCTTGAGTGTTTTCCTACTTAGAAGACTAAAGGCAAGTAAGTTCGAACAGTGATCTCTTAATGATTCAAGCCAAAACTTCCGCCTACTACTCAACTTTCACTCATATAAACTTTACATATAAGGTAGACATTCCATAAGCAGCGGTTACTCATACGTCGTTTATAAATTAAAGCACCTATTATTATGTAATCCGAAAGAATATTATTTACATCAATCGAAATCATTTATTCGTAATCGATACATTTGACGTGGTCAAACGCCGTGACAGTCGCTTGTCACGGCGTAACAAACGGATGTATCATTTTACGGACATGTCATTACACTGAGAATAATACGGTAGCGATGTCAACAATGACTTATAATTTGGAGTTGACTTTTAACCATTAAACCTTTATTGTTTTAGAGGTGAAACGCTCCAAACCTAATACGTTTTATTCTGGACTACTTGCTTATCTACCTACCCATTTTTAATTTTCTAATTAATTTCTTGACGATTTCACCTATGAAATACTTACTTAAATGTAAACAGTAACTTTCTTATTACATTAATAAGTATTAACCTGTTCTAATAACATAACGTACTGCTATGTACTATATAGGAAGTGACGCCATATCTGATTTTGACTTGACGTACATCTAATTTCTGTTTAATAATCGAGTCATTTGTTCTTTATTAAAAATCAAAGCGTCAGTTTTTGTGGGTAGTGTCAAACATTAGACTTAACATTTTTAAGAACCCGTTTAACAACTGTAAAATAACAACAAACTTAAAATGAATAATGATTAGATTATTAAAAGGTGACCATTTCACTCTATATTTTTCTACAGGCAAAGTAAAAGTGAGCTGCATTCTATCAGCCTGCTGAAGTCACACCCATACGCTTTCACCGTTTCCGCACCACCGAACACAATTGTTAGGGTTTAGTTAGAGAAAATTCTTTTGCTTGTATACTCGTAAAACACTTCCCGAGATACTTTTAATAATGTCTTTTACCTGTTTATCTATTACTAGGATACTTTAGTGAGCAATAAACGATTACTGGTAGCCGTCATTGTGTGGGTCACCAAGCTACAATGTTGCGTTGTCTGCATTCGCAGTGAGTATGGTGCCCATAGACTGACATATAAAAAAACGTTGCTAGATACTACAGATTATCATAAAGTTTATAATTATAGTATGAATATGGTTTGAATTTAAAATGCATTTATCAGTCCAGTTAAATGTGTTCCAAGAAGGCTATAACAAAAACTTGAAACGTTATTCTTGAAAGTAGTGAAGAAACCCCAAAACAAAACATTTCTTAACATATCTGCCTTCAGGTTATGATTTCTTTTTGAAGTATTCATCTCTTAAAACATAATATTGTTTTCACACGATTATTAATATCAACTTTTGTCAATTCAAAGCGTTCGTTTCTAATAAAAAATCTTATTATATAACTACTAGGCTATAACTACTAGCTAACTAGGCTTTTCCCTCGCGTCAATTTAATCATTACAGCCATATTCATGAACGCTACTTAGATATAAGCAATGGTGTTGCGCCTTAAAGTTAAAAATAATACAAAACCACTGCTAAATGTTAAGTAAAGTTTATCAATAAGGTTGTTAGTACAAATCTCGATAGCCACGGCAATATAATATACAAAGTTTCAATCTGTGATAAAACCTGTAATATCTGTAACTACTTGTAATAGTTAATTACTAGTCGGCTTTATCTGTAACATACCATCTACCAGTTATAATACATAGTTGTTGTAAATCTATTATCGGGTAAAGCACGAACGCGTCTGTTGATTAAAAGATAAGAAATGTATGAAACTAATACTCAGAAATTAAAGAAATGTTGCAATTTATATCCGTCTTCTGTTCTACTTTTAATATATTGTTTCGAAAAAGTCTTTCAAAAATATATTTAGTACTAAATATAGATATTCTTAGTGCCTTGGTCATACCGTTTACGTTTTACGATGAGTAATATAAAAAATATATAAATATTAAATGACGAAACTTGAAAACTTTCAAAACAATGTTACGCAAAACGAAAATGTAACTGAATATGTATTATTTGTGTACATTTTTTATAAATAATGCTACTGTTTGTTACTTGATTTTTTTGCAAAATTGGTAACAATTTGTTATGTTTACTAACTTTTGTAACCATTCGGACTTGTCTCATATAGTTTTATGTAATGTTAGATAGGCTTTTTCTAGGGTGTCGCATATGTGTCTATGAATTTTGGCTATCATTTTCGGTATAGGTATACATACTGGTATGTAAAGCTAAAGAGTTTGTTTGTTTATTTGCTTAAACGCGCTAATCTCAGGAACTCCTGATCCCATTTGAAAAGTTATTTTAGTGTTAGCTAGCCCATTTATTGAGGAAGGCTATAAGATATATATTAACAAGCTAAGACCAATAGGAGTGGAGCACCGATGAAGAATGTTTCAAAAACGGGGGAAAAATATTCTTATTGTTATATATATATATATTAACTTTAAGGGTAATAGAAGACGAAAACAAGTTTACGTGGGTCAGCTAGTTTTCATATAAAATACATTGAAAATATTTGTTTCAAAGTTTGGATTTTTTCTATGTTTAATATTTATATATTAAAAAAGTATTTATGTATTCTATCAGTGAATGTACCATTAATGGTACAAGCTCTGCTTGATATTTATTTTAAGTATTTTATAGATACTTATTCCTTTTTTCATTCAAAAATCTGGCATAGTAAATAATTAATAATTATTATTTGATTTGGCATCCTTTTCTAATGTCATTTAATGAATCATTTTCTGATTGATTAATATATATATGATGATGAATTAATAAAAATATTGATACGATTTTTTGTTTAAAAAGACTCCCGTACTAGAATAAATCCTGTATCACGGGCACTCAACAAACATACATGAGGAACACCCAGACTTAAAGCAACAATTTGTGGACCAAATTTGTATTTTTCTCTAATTTTTTTAAATATTTAAAGTTACTCGTCCGTTAAAATTATGGTAATTTGATAAGATATTTAACTTCGTAATGCTAATTATGTAATCCTTTAATTGGAAAGTTGTATATTTTAGAGATAAATTATAAATGCAGAAAAAAATAGAAAGTATCAAATCATACAATTTTTGACAGCTTTTGTGTATATTTTACATAATATGATATCTAATTATGATATGCAAACAAAACTATTGCATAAAAATGTAAAGTAGGAATTTTATTACATCATTCAACAGTATAAAAAACACTGTACTTACTTATGAATTAGTTAAATCTTTACGCATATAACTCACACGGTTATACTACTTAACTAAAACATACTATGCTAGTAATGTAACAAAATAAAAACTCTAGGTCACGCTATAGTTAGCTATCAAGATAACTAAATAACTAATTGCAATCTTCCTGGTCCGTTTTCACCTTTAAATAACTTTGGTTTAACTTATTGTTGCGTATTGTAGAAGCCGAGGGTCGAACTAAGTGGCGCGCAATTAGAGAGGCCTATGTCCAGCAGTGGACTGCGATAGGCTGATAATGACGATGAACTTATGGTTGAAAGAAATATCAATATAAATGTTTTTTTTCTCTATATTTATGTGTATTATACAAATAATATATGTACGAAAAAAAATAACGTTACCTGGAAGAGATTGGTTTTGGCAATAAGGCCACCCTTCATACATTATATATCTAACATTATGTACAGATACTCTATGTTTAATTTGAAATTCGGTGTACCAATAGTTTTCTAAATATCTATTGAAATCTCCTTCTACCAGGTCACGCTTTCAATTAGTAAGTTTAGAAGTCAAATCAATCCATTTTACATTCATTATTATACATTGGTTTTCAGTAGCAAATGCCGACCGATGCAATAGGAATCACTTACATCCAAAGCCCACGTGACTGTTTGAAGAACCGAAAAACATTCCAGCCCATTGTCTCTGATAATTATAATTTTCTATGTATTGTAGTATGTACAAATTACATTGAAATTGTAAAACAATCCAATCGTCCACTATTCATTCGGTATTGCCTTTTTCTTTAGATGTATTTACAAGGACAATAGTCGTGATTAAGGTTCGTTTTTTAAAATACTTTAGAGTTATCTTTACTTTCTGTATACCACGAGCATTAAAAACATGTGGCTACAGTCTTAAAACCAGTGTTCAGATATACTCAAGACGAGCGACTATTTCAACGGAACGAATTTAATATGGTCGAGACGAATTGAAAACGACGTGATTGAACATAATGTTTCTACAAAACACCCATTGAGAACGATACTTTAACAAATCGATCTTATAGCGAAGATTTATTTCCTAAATGCATACATCGATCGTTATCCCAGCTGAACAATGACTGACTGGAATGAGAATAAGGATTTAGTACAGACAAAGCCTCCAATGAACCAATAAACTTCTTTTGGTAAATATTTCCTTATAGGTGGCGTATTTATTAACTAATGGGACACTTGATTCATTCCATGGCTACTTACAATTCACTTCTACAAATTACAGACGTGATTAAAAATAATAAATTTCTTCAAAAAAAAATGAAAACATTCACCCGCTTCGTAATTTAATGCAAATTCATTTTTTATTGAAACAAGTTTCGAAATAAAACAATTAAATACAGTAATAAGCGGTTTTATTATTGCTCAAAATGTAACTTTACCAATTACTCAACTTTTACAAAACTATTATATTTAATATGGCAATAATCGCTCTTGTATAAATATTTTTCTTGGCAAATATTGTTTATATACAGACGTTTTTTAGCATAAAATGTATTACGTAAACACCGACACTCACGCTTGTATGCCTAGTAGAATTGGTAACGTAAACACCTACATTTTGCTGACTATACTACAGATATGTCCTACTCGCTTAAAAGCTAAGCCTAGGCTTTCTAAAGGCAAGAATATGTTACGATAAACATTTTTTTAAAAACGGTACAGTAGCAGTTAATTAGTTTCTCATCAAATATTTCGTCAGTTTAAAAATTTGTAAACGAAATAAGGATTGCTACAAAACGTTGCTGAAAAATTCAATCGGACCATAGAGTTAACGGTCTACGTTCCGAACAAAATTGATTTTCACCAGAGGTTTGAAATCAAACAATTTGTAATAAATATTTAGTGTAGGTTAATCAGAGAACTGTTAGTGTTCAAAGTGTAGTAAAAATTTAAATTTGAACATATTTTTAAGGGTTTGATATATACGACATATATCTCCATTTTTTTTGTCATAATCATAGTGATTTATTTGACATATTTCATGAAGTACAAAGCTTAATATTTGGCTCGGATTTCATATTTTTAACTATTTACTTACTACTTTATTCATATTAACGTCAATACAAGTGCATAAAATCCTTCTCAGGCGTGTAAAGTGTCGTGTCGTCGTATAAGTAAATCTGTAACCGCTATCGCCACTGTTCGATAAATATATCGAATACACCAAACATGATACCTTATAAATATTGAGGTCAAGACACAGCTTACAAAAAAAAAATACGCTTAAGCTTTTAAGAATTGTTGTATGTCTAACAATATGACTTATAAACGAACGAGTAATCAAAAACTAACAAAAAGTTTTTAATTAAATCTAACAAAATCAAATAAAATAAAGTTTAGCAAAAGTCGGAAACAGGCGAGTAAAATAAAGATACTGCTGGGGGTCCTACATATTGTATTTACTTACAGCATAATTGCAAGAACATGCTTGGATTCAGTTTGATCACTTTATTTAAGAACTCAGATTATAACCTGTCTCTTATTACTTATTAAATCCTCTTAAACAGTTTAAAGCAGTCATTTCAAAGATAGTTTTGTATCAAATTCCACGTAATTATATTTCTCATAAAACATTAACACAGAAAACGAACATACGTGTGCATTAGTATGATACCCAACTGTTATTTAAAGTAATTACTGTCCTATAAAAGAGTAAAGTCCTTTGTACCATTAACCGACATCCTGTGCTTATGTTTAGGTACCAATAAGGAAATAAAAGTATGATTACTCAAGGCTGGGCCGTAAATGTGCAAACAAAAAACGGCCACTTGTTCGCATCGGACACGTAGCTATTGTTAAGTTCCGCAACGATAACAAAATTGGACACTTTTTGCATATTAAGAACCATGCAATCTATAATAGTTTCAAAACTTGTCGCCCATATCGGTACAAGGCAAATGAATTGTTGGAAATGGTTAAAAGCATTTATAAAAATACAAGGCTTTCAATGTGCGTAACATCGGGTCGGAAAAGAGGTTTATTTTTTACCAAACAATGTATATCAAATAGAATAAGAAATTCAAAACTTTTTAAGATATATAATATAAAAATATAAAATTGTTCCGAGATTTTTAAGATTACTTCGTCAAAACGCCACATGTGAAAAACCATCTAAATGTATATACCTATATACTTTCTGCAACCCTAGTGTATACAACTATAGAATATTAATAACGTAATAACTAAGCGATCGTATCGATTGAGCAATGTTCAATTAATAGAAAACTGTAACAGGGAAGTAAAAGTCCTTCGATTTAAGGACATTGGACCGAAGTCCCTGTTCTGCAGTTACGAAAACACCGTCGTCGTGACAACTGAACCTACCTACACAGCTTATCCGAGTGAATTGGCATTAGTGCACCCGTTGAGAACTACAGTTTAGTTATCTAATAAAGTAATCGGTGCTTATATTATACAAGTGCTGTCAGCGTCTTGAGAAAATGTTACAGATTCATGATTTCTATGTTTATTTCCATTGAATAGCTAAGGAATGTGTATTAGGTACTAACCAGATTCCATTATTAACTATTTTAGGTCATCCAAGGTTTATGAAGGTGGTTTGATTTTATGATAGCTGTATTCTATTGTTTTAGAGTTAATTGTAATGGGTGGGTAGTCAGAAATGTAGGAAGAAGCCATGTAGGATTGATTGATCAATCTTACTCAAATTTTCTACATAATTAAGGTCGTTCAATTTGACTATAAATTTGTCACTGTCAAAAACGAATATGTATAAGGATAGGATGAACAATATTCTGTCCAGTTCCTTTATCAAAACACATAATCAAGAACAAAGGTGAATTAATAATGAAATATTCACAAAATAGACGTGAAAATGTTTTAAGCATCAAGACCACTGTTTAATTAAAAATAATGAAAAGAATCGTTTGTTTTTACGTATTATAACGACTTATTTAATGCAAAAAATGACTAACTTGTTGAACTCTTAAACAGGCCGCAACGACCTCGAACCATAACCTTGTACTCAACTTTCAGGCCAAGCAAAGAGACGGCTTATTAACTTTGACTTTATTTAAGTTTTAGTTATTCACTTTATTTACACATTGAAAATAAAATATATTAAAATATTTTTTTAATTAATTTATTTTTTTTATTTCAGAAGCCATAAGCACTGCAGATGACCAATCGACATCAGCATCATGGTGGCAAGCAGGTACTGCTACGCCCTTCCGCAGCGAGAGTTCTAGCAGCGCATTTTCATCGACCCATGGCCTCGTACAGACCCACCCATCGGATCCCTTTTCTTCATTTGGAAGTACTTCTGGACCCTCAGCTAATCCATTTGCCACAAGCGGCAGCGGTCCGTTGAGCAGTGGAGTTAGAGATAATCCTCTTCCGCTTTTAGCTAGAAATGCTAACGGAAAAGTGTCTCTAAAACATCTGGATTTCACCAGCAGTGCAACAGCTGAGTTGAGAAGGAACCCGGCTCTGTCAGCTCCTGATGAATGTGCCCGAGCTTGCAGGGAAAACGAACCACCGAGAATTTGCTACTACCACTTCACCTTGGAATTGTACACTGTTTTGGGAGCGTAAGTACAACTGTATCGCACAAATACTAACAACTAAAATGTGTGAAGGCTAAAAAAGAAAAGTAAAAAATCCCACCAACTTGGTTTTTCCGAGTAGCAAGACGTAATGAGCTCGCTTCCTCGGATATAAACAAGTCATTATAGTTACTCAACGGATATAGCGTATTCTGAAATCGATCATAAATAACATGTTGACGACTCATCTTATACACCTTAATGAAATAAGGTGATGGTAATGATAAAAATAATGAAAGGTTGGAAAGTATTATTAGGATCAGTGATAAAAGCTGGAAGTTTAAATGCATGGCAAAATAATTACATAGATCATATTTATAATGATTAGATCTTATAAAAACTTAAGAAGCATTAATAAGACTGAAGTAGTCTTACTAAACAATTTTCATTCTGTATTACGTTCATCATTTCGCATAATTCATGCCTCATTTCACATGTAACGGTTAAAGGTATGGTTTCCAATGCTAAACTTAAGTATACGCCAAGTGGTCCAAATTCCTTTGCTATATATAATTGATAGGTGACGACAGTTTTAAGTAAACCACCTATTTCGTATTGAGAAAATTATAGTGTAAGAGTATTAATTGAGTGTTAAGTTTAAAATACTGTGTCACAACTATACATTAATGATTACAGGGCTTGCCAGGTGTGCACACCGAACGCGACCAATGTAGTGTGGTCGCATTGCCAATGTGTTTTGGCCGATGGTGTAGAAAGAGGAATCCTTACTGCAAACAGAATGTTACCTGGACCATCAATCCAAGTATGTGAAAATGACAAGGTGGTCATTGATGTAGAAAATCATATGGAGGGTATGGAAGTGACTATCCATTGGCACGGAATCTGGCAGAGAGGCACCCAATACTACGATGGAGTACCGTTTGTGACACAATGCCCGATTCAACAGGGAAATACCTTTAGGTAAAATTATAAACTAGAATAAATTTATATTTTAAGATAAATATTTATTTATTATTTAATTATGATGTGTTTATTTCAGATATCAATGGCAAGGAAATGCTGGTACCCACTTTTGGCATGCTCACACAGGACTTCAGAAACTCGATGGGTTATACGGTAGTATCGTTGTAAGGCAGCCTCCTTCTAAGGATCCCAACAGCCACCTCTATGATTACGATTTGACAACTCACGTTATACTACTTAGTGATTGGTTGCACGAGGACGCCGCTGAGAGATACCCTGGTCGTCTGGCTGTCAACACTGGACAAGATCCTGAAAACGTTCTCATCAACGGCAAAGGTCAATTCAGGGACCCCAACACAGGCTTCATGACAAACACACCTCTGGAAGTATTCACAATTACGCCTGGCAGAAGATACAGATTTAGAATGATCAACGCTTTTGCTTCAGTGTGCCCTGCACAAGTGACTTTTGAAGGCCACAACTTAACCGTTATTGCAACTGACGGAGAACCAGTACATCCAGTCCAAGTCAATACTATCATCTCGTTCTCAGGTAATAATATATTAAAAATAGTACAGTATTATAAAGTATTATAAATTTAAAACATTAAATTCTAAATAAAATTTAAACCTTGTAAGACTCACAAATTTACCAAATATGTTGCAGGCGAACGGTACGACTTTGTAATTGAAGCAAATAACATTCCTGGAGCCTACTGGATTCAGGTCCGTGGTCTCGGGGAGTGCGGTATTAAACGAGCACAACAGTTAGCTATCCTTAGATACGCAAGAGGACCTTATCAACCATCTTCACAAGCGCCTACTTACGACGTCGGCATCCCTCAAGGAGTGGTGAGTTATGAAGACCGGTGTACATTACTTGCGTTTGTAAAATATTTATATATCACTAGTAGATTTTGTAGAACTTTAAGAGCATAAGCATGTAAATAAATATCATTTATTTCCTGAAAAGTATCAGTAAAGGAATCTAGAGGGATATAAAACCAAACAGGCTTAAAGTTAAATATGCATTTCGTCAGGTGTACGCTGATATGGGTAGTATGGAGTTTATAGCTAGTGTCATGAGACTATCAGCCTCAATTACAAAACGACGGATATTACACACCAAATTCTTAGTGCCGGCTCGACAGCCTTGATTAACGTACTGTCTACTTTATAGCAACTTATTGCGAGTAGTATTGAAGCGATTAGAAACAAATTTTGCGGAATAGGTTAAAACAAAAATATTAACTATAACAGTAAAACTTTAAGATCACAATTGGTAGAAATAGACACTGGGGGAGTGGCCAGCTTGTAAATATATAAAAATCAATACTTAGTTATCTTAGTAGAACTTGAAATCAGTAACAGTATTACAAAAATTGATTATTAGGTGTATGTAAGCACTCACTCTGATTTGTTTTAGCAAGAGTGCAATATACCAAGTAGTTTATAGCAACAGTAGAAACCAGTGTAGCTTTAATGTACATTTGCACGTAATACTAGTAATTGCACGGACCTTTCTCCCCACTAACTATGCAGGTGATGAATCCATTGGATGCCAGGTGTAATGTGTCAAGAAATGATGCTTTTTGCATAAGTCAACTCAAGAACGCCAGACACATTGATCCCGCAATCCTTCAAGAAAGGCCTGATGTTAAAATATTCTTGCCTTTCCGTTTCTTCGTTTATAGACCTGAAATGTTGTTCCAGCCGAACACCTATAACCGTTATTTAGGTAAGATTTATTCAGTTCAGTTTGAATATAATTCTTTAAAAGTAAATTAGCTGTAAATAAAAATTAACATTATTTTTAATTTCACAGTTGCTCCTCAAGGAGATCACGTGATAAGTTTGATTGACGAAATCTCATACATGGCACCACCAGCGCCACTGATTAGTCAATATGATGACATAAATCCTGAACAATTCTGTAACGGTGATAACAGACCGGCCAATTGCGGACAAAATTGCATGTGTACTCACAAAGTGGACGTACCTCTTAATGCCGTTGTGGAAGTTGTATTGGTAGATGAAGGTACGTACATGTCACTTTACACTTCGTAATTCTATAAAGTGCCTGTGACTCAATTTATGAGTAACTGTTGAACTATTACATCAATCTATTTGTTTCTACTGTTCATGCGTTACTAACTATTGTATATGCTAATTCTTGATTGTACTTTCCAACTTACAGTTCAAATCGCAAACTTGTCTCACCCGTTCCATTTGCACGGTTACGCTTTCAACGTGATTGGTATCGGTCGCTCACCTGACACTAACGTGAAGAAGATCAATTTGAAACACGCTCTCGACCTCGACAGGAGAGGTCTGCTTGAGCGACACCTGAAACAAGGAGACCTACCAACGGCGAAGGACACTATCGCTGTCCCCAATAATGGCTACGTCATCATCCGTTTTAGAGCCAACAACCCTGGCTTCTGGCTATTCCACTGTCACTTCCTATTCCACATTGTTATCGGCATGAACCTTGTCTTGCAAGTAGGAACACAGGCTGATTTACCACCCGTCCCTCCTAACTTCCCGACGTGCGGCGACCATCTTCCTCCCATCTCTCTCCACTAACTTGGTTCCTAAAATTACATCCAGTTTATACGTGTGCAAGCAAAAGTACAGCACAGATGATTTAAATATGTTAACTAAGTGTAAATTTATGTTTGTTTTGTGTGATGTGTCGTAGGCGGATTCGAAGTGCTCGATTCTGCTGTTTGTGTTTATTTTTGTACTAGAATGATTCAATGGGAGTTTATGATGGTTCGTGATTATTTAACGATGATGCACTGTTTCTATGAGTTGACTTCATTTTTATTTTTTATGCCATATTTGGTGATATTTTTTTAATTACTTTTTAATTATAAATATCGCCCAAAATATGTTCTTTGAGGCTCTTGAACCAACAATTCTATTTTCGCGTATAGTTTTAACGAGACTTGTTCGTACTGTAACTAACAACTTGCCATTATTATTATATTTTCACCAATGATATTTATTACTTGTATATATTAAAAATTTACTAGTTAAATCTATTTGCTTAGAATTTTAAGACTTCTGACCATTTTCTAACTCAATTTTGCATGTTATTAATATACTACACTGTAAATATTCGTTTACAGCTCTTATGTAAATACACATTAGTTTGTCATCCCTGTAACACACTCCGTAAACAACCAAGACTGTATATTATTACATAGACTATAGATGTATACAGCGAAAACTTTTGTGGTTACCATTAATTAAGAAACTTTTAGTGTTACGGCTGTAAAGAGCCAGTGTGATAGTGCCAACGAAATTTTTCTTTGAAATAACGATGTGCCCTAGTCGACTGTAATGCATCTAAACAACGATCATATCCCGCAACGATATACATGCATTTTGCTACCATTTAATGTCAAAAGTTACAATTTTATATATAATAATTCTATAAATTTACTTTAAGAATGTAAAATTTTATACCATTCAATAAAATTAATGAAAAATACGCGTTCAATTTATTTTCCTTGTAGTTTGTGGTGGTGATTTTGTATATTATACATACTTTGGACAAATTTTACGTATTAAAAACATATACATAAATTGTAGATATGTGACTGTATATATGCACTATAGATATCAATTTAGCTAGAGAGACCTGCATGGATTTCCCTTGGAATATGTCTTCATCTATCACACGATTACAGGTTGTACATGTATTATACTTTCTTGTATATTTTTGTATAATAGAAGTAAGAAATTTTCTTTGAAGTGACTAAAACAATTGAATTGCTTTTTTAATTTTGTTTACATTGAGATTTAAACGTGGATCTTTTTTTCACTCTTTTGTTAAGTAACTAAAAATTTACGTTTTTTAAAGCTCCTATTAACTCGCAATCAAATTGCACGTTGCTTGTTACAGAATAAAAAATTTGACATAACTAATTAGAACTTATTTCTTAGATATTAAACCCGTTGGATGCACTTTGTAATGTGAAGAGAAACGATGCCGTGTGTGTCAGTAACTTGAAATCAGCCAAACCAGTTGACAAGGCGATATTACAGGAAAGGCCAGACGTCAAGATCTTCTTGCCATTCAGGTTCCATTTTTATAAGCCTAAGGACTTGTTTATGGAAAACACATACAGGAACTTCTTAGGTAATCATTTGTTTGTATTCAAAAGTACAGTTTAATAGTTGCGATCTCCATCCGTATGGATTAAAAAAATCTGGTCAATCTGGCCAACGTGGTATGGTGGGAAAAATTCTCCTTTCTAAAGATAAAGTGACTTGTAAAAGCTGTTGATGACTGATTATATTAAAATTTAACTAGGTACCGTCTAGCTGAAAATTACACACTCTCAAAGTAACCATGACTTGAATTTTTTCCAGTGGCACCCGGCGGAGACCACGTGTTGAGCTTAGTGGACGAGATATCGTACAGAGCGCCACCCGCTCCACCTCTATCACAAATGCATGAGTTGTCACCAGACCTATTCTGCAACGGTGACAACAGACCAGCAAACTGCCCTGTCGATTGTCGTTGTACCCACATGATTGACGTCCCTCTCAATTCTATTGTTGAAATCGTTCTTGTTGATGAAGGTAAATTGTTATGTAATTCAAATTTTTCATAAAGACTAACCACTGAAACGTTAGCTGTGTAACATACCAACGTTCCGTTTTCACTGCAGTAAAGTCCGTTTAAGGATCGGTTGACTGATTACAGTAGATAATTCTAGTTCAAGATGTTGTAACTCTGTAACATATAAAAAAATATTTCTACTTTCCAGTGCAATCGCCAAACTTATCACATCCATTCCACCTTCACGGTATTTCATACAATGTGATCGGTATCGGCCGCTCTCCAGACAAGAATATAAAGAAGATCAACTTGAAACATGCGTTGGATTTGGACAGAAAGGGACTTCTACATAGACAATACAACCTTCCACCTTTCAAAGATACGCTCGCGGTTCCAAATAATGGATACGTTGTGCTTAGACTTAAAGCTGATAATCCAGGTGAGTTACACACTTATTTTGTACTCTTAGAAATGTTTAACATATTTGTCTCTTTCTTACAATCTTTTGGAATGGTTTTGTGAAATTGAGACGGATATGTAACAGTGGGTCGAGTAACAACACTCTATTTGAATTAGGCACTGTGCAAGAGTATGCCATGAAAAATCATTCAATGTGTGGCATATTGTCGTTGTATTCATAAGTAATATGGAAAAGCTGCCGTAAAAACTAAATAAAACCTATTTCTAAAGGAATTTGTATATCGTGTCAAAAATTTGAAGTCAATCGAAACACTACTTTTAAAGTTTTCGAATAAAATTTACATAAATGTTTAGATATTGATTTAAATGTAAAAAAATTGTATTTTATGTTCAATTTCAGGATACTGGCTGTTCCACTGCCATTTCATCTACCACATTGTGATAGGAATGAGTTTAATCCTTCATATTGGGACGCAGAGTGATCTACCGCCAGTGCCGCTAAACTTCCCGCGATGTGGCGATCACCTGCCTGCCATCACTCCTCCACATTACCCAATTCATTAATCGTCACAAAAACCAATTGGCAATTGAAACTGGAGGAAGCATATAAAATTCAGTACTGCCATATTTATTTCATTTGTGAAAAGAATTGGCGATGGTGAAAAATGTTAAGGTTGCCTTGTAAATACAGTTGTAAGATTAAGGTGCTGTTCTCAGCTAACCATCTATTGGTGCATCTATCGTGTTAAAAGACCAAAGTATTTAATCAGATGGCTATCTAACTCATAGATTTAAGAATCGACTCGACCATGCGAATGATATGGCTTTGTCATTACATTTCAATGAAAAAGTTGTTGTTAATCGAGAATTTTTTGTTACTCGTTATATAATTTTGTACATACTTTTAGAATAGAGTACATATAAGGATTATAGGAAAGAAAAAAATATAAGTGTAACGTTATTCCTAAATACGATTTAAAATGGGTTTAGTGCAAGTAAAGAGATAGACATTATCGACTCGTAATATTATTATATCGATTAGATCTAAATTTTCTCCCGAATTAGTTTAAGCCAGACATTTTAATCCGCATTATCTATAACTAACAATTTTCAATGCACACTTGTTGTCACTACTTGAAAGCTAAGTCGGGAGAAACTTAAATTTATTTAAGATATCGATAAAATAAGTAACTCAAGTTTTAATCAGATCTTAGATAACTTGAGACCGTAATTATCATTACGGTATGGAATTATTTTGATCACAGGTGCAATAACATTGTTAGGTACATGGTGATTACGCCATTTAGGGAAACCATTCACAATCCATGCGCACGCTTTAAGACGGCTGTAATGGGCTTGGTCGCGTTTCACTTTAAATTGAAAAGAAAAACGTATTATTTTAAATATTGATAACCGTATCTAAATAGTAATGAGCTGTCTACATCTAAAACATTTCTTTTATAAAGACTTTTCTGGACATTTCATTGAAAGATTGTATTCAGCTGTTTTTAATTTAAAGTGAAGACGCGGACTTTTAGCTGACTACAATATTGACACAGGGTAGCATTTTGTTTAAAATATATGCCTGTGTTAGGTATGCACCATGGAATGACTTCACTCGTTTCACTCTTCTTTCCATTGTTAATTTAATTTATTTTTATATAATTCTTCGAACACGAATTCTTTCTTATATTTAGAAAGCAGTCATTTTTTTACCGAAAATAAATGTTTTAAAATAAAAATATTCTTTTGAATTTATTTTAGTACCTAAAAACATTTTTTTTACGACGAAACACTTACTTCTGTTACTAGTTGACAAATTCTTTTAGTTTTCTGAAAAAAATTACAATGCGTACAAAATTGAGATTAGTCTTGTTGCCCTGATTCTTAAAGGCCGCAAATAAAAACATATGTGACTCTTGAGGCATGGCGTCCATGGTAAAAGTTGCATTCCATCAAGTCAGGTCATGCGTCTATGCCATTATACAGTAATATATATCCTTACATTAACTTTATTTGAGAGTTGGTACAGAATATCAGAATTAAAAAAAAACTTAAAAATGTAAACCTTATCAGACTTGGCAAGGAATCAAGTCGCCACGCTACTTTCTACTGATTTCAAGTATTGTGGGTTCAAATCCCACACGGGACAACACTTTGTGTGATTCACAGATTGTTATTCTGAGTCTGAATCCTCCGCACAGTATGTATATTCCTACTGCAGGAGATGTCAGTCATAAAAAGTAGAATAGGAAACTAGGTTGAGGTGTAAAGTTCCACATTTTTCGAATGGCAAAGAGAACCGTCACTGGAGTACTTCGAAGAGGGCTAGGTTGCATACTCATATGTCCTGTAATTGAACAAGCCTCTAAGAACTCCGAGGACCTCTCAACACCTCTTAAACACTTCACTATTCTAATGCATAAACACCTTAAGCGCAGGCATATACAGAGCAAGCATTAAATTGATATCAACACCTAGTTGACAAAAAGATCATTAAAATGGTTTAAACCTCATTATACCAATCCATATTGTCATACTGTATCTCAGTATGGGGTGGAGCATGCAAAACTAACATTATAAGGTAAAAAGAGGTCGAAGACAATTTTGAAGGAAAGTTACTCCTTGCTATTCATATACTTGACCAGTGACCTCTAACACATTTAGACATCCCTATGGTTCAGCAATAAAAATATTCTGCACACTGTCCTAAAACAACATACTACTTTCATATGATGCCTATATATAAAATATAAAATTTGCCCCCAACTGAGATTTGTAGAACAGCATTCTCTATTAATTTTTTGCCTTTCTGGGAAGATCCCTTTTTAATAAGGTAAAACAAAGCTTAAATATTTATTCGTGTTAATATATCAGACTGGCTCTGCTGCTTTATGACGCCTCTGGTGTTGCATGGGGGGCAGAAATCGCTTACCATCAGGTGATAAAACTGCTCGTTTTCCCCCTATTCCATTTAAAAAATAAAAAAACAATAAATATAACGATTCTTCTACAATTACATTTTTTGTGTACTTGGATGTTTCCTACGTCAATATTAAATACGAAACAAACACTATTATTATTTAGTGTCAGTGTAGCTTCCCATTGTATTTTATAAATATATAAATACTAGACTACCTTAATTTATTAGAAATAAAAGAATAGATTCCTTGTAGTTTCAAAGATTCAATTTGTTTGAAAAATACTTTGAACGTACACATAAAAGAAAAGTTTTTGAACGTTTAGAGGTACATAATAAATCTAAATCTTCTTTACTTAAGCACACACCAAATAGCTACGCCTTTTCTTGCTGTATCCATCATCTCAATGGACATGAAAAGTAAACAAGTTTCATTGTTCTCAAATTTGAAACGTAATTCCATAAATTACGTAACATAGCGAATAAAGATAACATAACCTACTTTCATATTATAATTACCCGTATGTTTGATGAAATATTCATTTCAAAGTATTATTTATCAATTTTGACAACACTAATAAATAACCAAATCAACTTCAAGTTTACTTAAATGTAGAGATTTTCGTTTAGGTACACTTCCACGACTGAGACTGATAATTTCTTACGTTCCACGTAGTTACAGCAGGTTACACGGGTGTGACGACGAAGAAGATCCTGTTCTTCCTAGATGACACCACGCTAAAGATTGAATGTCGGTTGTTAATTAGCACAAAGTTATTACTACTATACTACACATTTATACGTTGAGAGGCGCTCATAGCCCAGTAGCACTCGGTGATTACAAACAATCACCGAGGGTAAGCTGTTGATTTATTTTTATACCTTGAGAAAATCAAAAATGAAAGTAATGTTGTTGGTAATGCCAAGTTCATTATTATTTACCAGGGACGCCACTGAAGTGTTTTTCAATTATGTGTTAGCTATTAATTTAGATGATTAACAGTCCACAACTGGGCGCTTTTTTAGAAACTTTCTGCCTCGTACAACAAAACTGTGGAATGAACTGTCGCCAGCGGTATTTCCGCTCTAATACGACATTCATTCATTCATTCTTTCAAGAAAAGAGCGTACTCCTTGCGTTGCAGGTATCCATGGGCTTACCATCAGGCGATACTTTGTTTGTTTGACCCCTATTTCATAAAAAAACATAATTTATATTCACATATTTTCATTATTATATTAATCAATTATGTTTCATCGACATCCTAAAGGCGATGAAACATAATGGGAATAGTGTCTTCGTCATTGTTACAATGGTGTAACCTGTGGGGTAACTTAGGCCCCTCTCGCCCACGGCGACTTTTTCCAGCGATGCAGTAGCGATGCTGTCGCATGCGCTGCATTGGTATCGAAACAGTCGCAATGCGGTCGCTAGCTGTGTACCTCCACCTTTGTATCGTGTACCACGATTGCAATGCAACCGTGATAATGTTACGCTTCGGTCGCACTGCAAACGCGATTCACGCAAATTGGACTCCGTCGAGGCAACTTAATGTCTTCTTTGGTGCTGCTTTTACGTAAGCAGTCAGAGCATCGGCAACGAATGCAGCCTCTATTATTTAGCCGATGTCACCCGACACGATCGCACGTTTGCATGACCGCGACATAGTTGCGGTTCTATCGCGCGTTAGCATCGCTTGTCTAGCGCATTGCAAATGCGACAAACGTACGTTAGTTGCGATGCTGATGCGCGTTTACGAAACGCGCGAACACATCACTACAAAAAGTCGCCGGGGGCTAGGGACCTTAGTATATAGAATGCACGAAAATTTTAAGTATTAACATTTTTAACGTTAAACTTTCGCATTTCATGATTTTATGCCTGTTACCACGGCCAGTGCAACCTGGTCAAAAGGTCAGGCAATTCAGAGATATGTAATACCTTTCAATAAGTGATCGCGTTAATTCCCGTGAAAATAATTATTATATTAACATTTTTGGCATAAAAGTATGTAAGTTAGGGATAGCCTAAAATTCATAAGTTATCAACATGAATTAGCTTTACTATAAATCTTTTAATGACTTGTTGTTGTGATATTTTGACACACATAACTTGAAATATGTATTTGGCATAGTTATGCCAGGCATCGTCAACTAAAGGGCATGTTACAAACACAAATATATTTTATGAGCCTGTTATTACAGTGGTCAATGATTCGGAAAAAAGCAGGTTAGTGACCTGAGAAAACTTTTTAAGGGTATTCTCACTGTATGTAGTTTTATGCTGTTGGAGAATAAATCGAAACCTAAAAAGTCATTAAAAAACAAGATAAAACAAGACTTCACACACATACATCTGACCTAGATATTGTTTACAATTGACCTGAATAAAATAGTGCCAATAAAATCAGTTAATAAAAAGATCTTTTAGATAATGTATATAAGAAATTAGAATCTTAAAATATTTTTAATTGTAGATATTATTTATTTATTTGAACAACCAATTGCTGTTACATTAAATCTTATGCACAACATTTTAACGTGTCACAGCATACTCATATTACCGAGTGTGGCGACTACCACTTACAGCGCAACAACATAAAATATATAACAGCCCCATCTACCGAAGAAACATCCAACTACGGAGCAAAGAAGAAAACTAAGAAACTACCAATCCTAAATCGCGCAATAGAAGTTCTCGCGCCGATTAACATATATACAACTTCCCAACATCAACCGTTGGGCAGTGGCTCGCCAGGCATGATCACCTCGCCTGGTCAGAGGATCCTCCCTTTGTGTTGGAGGAATATGTGATACGTACTTCCACAACGAGTAAAAGAAAAATAATAAATATAAAGAAACAAGAAACAAGACAGCTTAAGGAAACTAACAAAATTAAAAGTAAAAACCAATTTTAAAAGGTACCTGACTTGATAAAACTTCTAATACTAGATATTGCTACCAAAAACTAATGTCAGTAATACATTTTATCTCACTTCAATTTTAAGCATTTAATTATTATAACTCGTTTAAAAAAAATATGAAAACACTAGCAAAAAAGTGGCTAAAATGTTTGACTTATGTAAAAATGCGTGTTGATAGCAGCTTATCTCATGGCTTTGTTATAAATACCAACATACAATTGTTTTGACGGTAAAGTTCGCTTCTTCATTATCAAGATGAAGCTATCCATGTACCTAGTACTGACAGTTACAAAATGTTTTATTATCTTAATTTCTACAGGTAAGCAATTATTTTTCTCTAAACTACACTGCACTCCTATCTTAGATAAAAATCGTCAGTATTAATAACATTAACTGATTGCCTGCCAGATTTTACACGAGAACTAAATGAACACACAACACAAATACAACAGTTCAAATTACTAATTTCGTTTCGTTACATTTTTTTATTTTAGAATGGGATCAAAATGTCTAGTTCAAACATCAATACATGTGTATTTAGTATTATTTATTTATTTAGTACCCATAGTACAAGCCTTGCTTAGTTTGGGCCTAGATGGCGTTGTGTATTAAAATGTCTATCATATTTTTTTTTATTAATAATTTATTATTTATATATTCATAGTTTTTATTTATTTATATATCTTTATTGTACACACTTAACAGATAGTAAAAAAAAGAGTTCCAACATATAAATGTGACAATTGGCGGTCTTAACGCTCATGGCAATCTCTTACAGACAACCTTTATACGGATAATTTGGTGACATTAATTATGATAGCAGTACTATTGTTTTTAAAATAAAGAAAATATTTTTTTATATCAACCAATCGCTGTCCACTGCTGAACGAAGGTCTCTTCGCAATGAGAGTCAACTATCCTATGTATAACTAGGCCCTAGTATTTTTTTTAATGCAACTAAAATTGTAGTACTGAGGTTCCAATTATTACTAAAGCTTTCAACTAAAATTAAATATTAGCATTTTACTTTAGGTGTAAAATTCGACCGTGATTCCCAAAACTATTTAACTATGTAACCATAAAATTGTTCAAAATACACCTTATTTTTTATTCTGAGTAATCATTGAGATTTTCCAACATTAGTCATTGTATAAAACAAGTAAAATTATTTAAAAAAACGACTGCGTCAATATCTGTCATCTTTATTAAATGAAGTTTTTTTTTATAAAACATATGGGTTTTGTATATATGTATTTCTAATCACCGTTAAACATTCTTTATTTTGATACCACACTCAATGTACTTTGACAACATATTTTTTTAATCACTTTTTGTTGGCAAAAATCTTTAACTTTGTTCTTTAATTTTTATTTAGCCAGTGTCACTCTCACGACTAAGACGAATCTATTGACACCACTCAGATAAAAATACGACAAGCCGTCTAGGTTCTAGGGCGTGCAAAACTATAACCCTCTTTCTTTCGTAGTTGGATAAAAAATTGCACAATATTTATAAATATTAAGTTACATGTATGTTGTATATTTTCCTCAATGAACTGCTATATGTAGAAATCCTGCGGGTCGAAGGACAAAATAAAATCGTGGGTGGACATGAAGCAAAGCCACACAGCCATCCATACATTGTTTCTCTGCAAACCCGACTTTTGTACATGCGAATGCATGTTTGCGGTGGAGCTCTCATCAACAAGTATTTTGTAAGTTAATTAAATTATATGTTAGTTATTAAATATCTCACCTGTTAGATCGTTGGCTAGTAAACTTGACTGTTGATGTGTGATGACAGCGGTCATTTGTAATGTATCTAAAATAGGTTTAAGTAATTTAGAACAGTTATATATTCTTCTTCTTTTGATGATATGGCAATCAGCCGGATCAGCTATTTCTGGCAATGTCAAGTATTTCGAGTCTTCAATTCTAAGTCTTCGAGTCTTCAAGTCTTCGTCGTGATGGAGTTAATGATAAAAATTATAAAAAATGAGAATGACATGAAATGGGGACCGTCTTTCGAAAAAACAAAAAACGATCTCCAGTTATATATTTAAAAACACATAAATAAGTTTATTAGAACTCGTAGTCAAAAGAACCTAATATGGTAGCATGGCAACCCGTCTCTTAGTTTTTTAAGTGAAAACTTCTATAGGCGCATTGAGCACTTTTTGGGTGAACAAAAATCATGGAACTCCCGTAATCGTCCCCGAACGTTTTCCATGAGCTGTATGTATGCTATGCATATCTATATAGATATAACTCCGTGCATTGTTAGTATACATTATATATATTATATACTAATAGCTCGACGATACAATTCACAAGTTACATAGTTTTCACTTCTATCGGCAATTTCAAATACTGCCCTATTCTTTTTTGTATTTTTTGATTTAACATTTGTGATGGAATGTCATTTTTACTATACATTTTTCGTCATGGTATGTATATCGTTGTTCACTTGTAAAGCCGTAGATATAATAATAGACGTATAAGTTAACCTCTCTATCACATAAGGTATACCTGCAATGATGGTTAAGGTGATGTAACACACAAATAAAATAAAAGTTTGAGATCAGGCGGTCATATGAGATTTATAACAAGGTAGTAGAGACACTCTGATTTCTACTACTACCCTCGGTTGGTACTTCCCTCGCACAGAAAATCAATGTAAAGTGACTGCGTTCTGGCTGTCGTGTTCCGTTGATGAGTGCGAGACCAGAGGACCAATGATGCAAAAGCATCATTAGGCCGCCATATTGTGGGTCACCATGCTACATTGTTGAATTCTCTGCCTTCGCAATGAGTATGGTGACCACCACTCTTGAATTCTGCTGATGATTTCCATCAAAGTATAGTCATTTTGGCAGGGCACATATAAAACAATAAGGTTATTATAATTATTTCTGTAAGTTGATGTTATTAGATTCTTTCTGCTGCCCACTGCGCATCGGAGTCTTGGCTTGTAAGATGGCTGCCAATGGACGCTGTAGCTGGAATGCATAACGTTAACGTATTTAATACTCCAGTGCAAGTGATCCAAATTAAGGAAAGAATACCTCATCCACTGTATAATGGGTAAATACCGATAGAACTTTTAATAATTTGTATCTTTTCTTTTATACTATTTTCTATACCTATGTTTCCGTCTCAAGATCAATACCAATAAAGTATATTATTTCAAACACTAACAGCAATTTTTTATCTTAAATACAAGATTTTATAGATTTGCTTTAAATATAGTATGTATTTATTTTTATAATCAGTAAGTTCATCTTCATATTTTGAATGTTTCAGACCGGATTTTTATTGTTCGGATATGAACGTTTCATTGGAGCGACATATTAGTTTAGGGTATATTATGTTCATCTACGAAATGTAATATAAGAGGTATATAAACGTCTTATTCCCATGATATAGTACCTGGATGAGTGACCATTAGCGTCTCTGTGATCCGGCGGTCACGTTAAGCAGTCGATCTCGGTTGTTATAGTAGGATAACAGTGTTGAAGTGTAGTTGGAGGTCTTTGGGCGGCTTAAAAACGTCTAACAACAAGATTACGTAGCCACAACATTTTCTTGCCCGTCCCCAATCCGTACTCGGCCAGCGTGGGGACATATGGCCTTAACGTTCTCCTTAGCAGAGACCTGAGCCCAGCAATGGGATGTAATGGGTTGTTGATGATTCCCATAATATATAAGCTCTGCCTAACAGACCAGACTGCTCTGTGGATTTCAAATTATTATGATAATTAATTATTGAATTTATCAACAGAGCGCCTGATGTATTGTAGATTTTGCGTATGTATGACAAAAATACATGTTGCTATTTTCTTGCTTACTTTATAATGTTACTTCATTTTATTATTGGTATTTATATTGTTATTTAAAAGAGTTGCATAATATTTTAATGTGTTGAAGGTGGCTAAGCTAAACACATCTAGGCTGTTATAAAGCGTAAATATATATATTCACTATTTAAAAGCCTACAGTGAACCAGCCTTTAAACATAAACATAATGCTATCATGGAATTTTTAGCGCTTTTAAATGGGAATAATTCTTCCATACATTTTTTATGAAGCTTTAAGCATTAACGCAGCGCGCGCAATGGAAGCTCAAAAATAATAATTTTAACTCGTTTCCGCAACATTTTTTATTTATACTCCACTCCTTTTAGTCGCACCGTGATGATATAATTACCTAACCTGCCTCTGTGGCCCTGTGGTAGAGTGTGCGACTGCTGTGCTTGAGGTCTCGGGTTCAACCAAACAAATAAACTCTTCAACTTTATAATAATAGTATAGATGGGATACATACAAATATCATATTTAAAACTACCAACTTTTTACGTGGGAGAGCCACGCTTCGACATGAATGGGCCGGCTCGACCGGAGGCGACCGGTGGGACCGGCGACCGGGAAGCGGCGCTTGCCATGTAATTCAACAGTGAGTGAGGATACCGAAGGTGCATACCCCAACCGCCATCCCCATCCACCTCCCCATCCGGCAAATGCCGGCAACGCACTTATAACGCCTCTGCTATTTATAAATTGCGTTGCGTTGTATAAAGAAAAACTGGACTGAAGCCAGACTAGTTAATAATATATTTTATTTTTCTTGCAGTGGTATTGGTCCTCACGATATAGCACTTTTTAAAACAATGTTACCATTCAGAATGACAAAGGCAGTCAAACCAATTAAACTACCCAATAATGTCAATAACAACCCTGGCGAAGGTACTCTGAAAGTAATAGGTTGGGGAGCTCTCAGTACAACATATTTCTTTCCTGATTTACCTGATAATCTACAGGAAGTAAAGGTTAAAGCTATTCCATACAGAGGTAAGTTAAAATAGTAATGCTATCTATTACTGCATCATTGGTTTTCTTTTACTCTGCATATAAACTAATCACCTGGAATTAATATTTTTTTGATAGACAAGAAAATCATTAGAGCAGAACATAATTCTCTGATTGAAAATTTACTGCGATTCAGTAATCTCTTTTCTCATTGAAATAAAAATGAGAAAACAGTATAGATCAGTTTTGTTATTTTTTTGTTATTTAGATTAAATTATTGAGACCTATAAAAACTTTGAATAGATTTTAAGAATAGATATGATTACAGAAACCAAGAACCACTAAAATTATGAATTTATCTGATGAAATGGGGTTCAAAGAGTATAAAAATCGTAGTTATTTATATATTTAGAGCGAGATTAATAGTAATTTTTGCAGAAATAAAACTACGAAATACAGCAATCCGCCATGTTAAGTTGAACACCAATCAGAGCGAGTTACGTGATTTATATATAAAATTCACTTTTTCGTATATAAATGACGATTAGTATACTGTTTTTAAGAGCTATAATTAACACTTAACACAAATAGTGATGTCACGTCTGTCACAAACCGACGCCACGACACCACCGTGCCTTTTGGCGTGAATTTTAAACTGAACATTTATATAGCATTTTCTTCTATTAAAACTTTAATTTTTGAAGAAATATAACTGTTTTTGACAATAGGAGATAATTCTGAACATCATAAAACAGTTTTTTTTAAATTCATCATGCCTATTCTATTACAACAATAGGTATAGAAAATACTGATCTATACACAATTCTAATTGGATATATGTATCAAGAAAAGTATTTTTTTATTTGTAATTAATAATATCTGCCACTAGATTTTCATCGTAATGTGGCCACTCCAGGCATAAACGACTTTTAAACGCTTTTTAGAAATGATAACATTTTAAGTTGGTTTTAAATATTTTTCTTATCACTAATTTGTGACGATTATATAGATTGCTATAACTTGATCGAAGCTCTAAAAGGAATATACGAATCAAATCCATTGGACAAAGAATCTAACATGTGCACTGGTCCAACGTCCGGCGGAATTGCCGCCTGCGCAGGGGACTCAGGCGGCCCTCTTGTTCAAATTAAAAACATCGCCCCTCCTACGCCTGAACCTGTTGAAGAAAATGCTGGAATTTACAATGCAAGTGTCTCAAATAATGGTCAGGGAAGTCTTGAAGAGAAAGCTGAACTAGACAACGTTGAGTCTGTACTTCTAGGTGTTGTATCCTGGGGTGTATCGCCCTGTGGCGAAGTGGGAGCACCAACCGTTTACACAAATGTCTCCCATCACATGGACTTCATCAAATATGCTATTAAACAATAAATATAACACATTTTTTCATTCTTTATCTTTTATTGCAATAATAAATAACAACACAATACATGGTAATATTTCCATTCCTTTTTTAGGAATATTTTCTTAGAGATCTCGTAAAATACACTTTTTATTATTATCAAACATAAAAAATATTTTGGTAAGTTGTCACAACTTACTAAAATATTTTTACAGTAGAAAACTGTTAAAACATCGTCTTGTGTATTAGCTTACATTTTATTTTATACAAACTTATAACAACAATATTCTAACTGAATTAATTGTTTTACGAGCTATTTATAAATCAGCTCCATTTTTGTTCAAGTTAAATATAATACATTACACCCTTTAAGTAGCGTCTGTAGTTACAGAGATTGGTAGTAACATTGTCTTAATACTTATATTATGAACTAGTGAGTATTCTTTAACTTGATTGTTATCTTAATCTGTAAAACCACTTAACTAGTAAATTTATATTACCTCATCAATTATCATCCTAAGATGTCATTCTTTAAAAACCAACACACACATTCTTTTATGTGTGTAATAAAATTTATTTGAATATTGTTATTACAGAACCTGACTCAGTCCTGCTTAAGATATGTTCAGCAAATTATTGTTTAAGTAAACAAAACAACATAAATAATCATTTAATTTGCAACATGGTAAACATACATGTAATTTCCTAGCAAAATAATAAACGTTTAACTTTATTATTTTATGGAACTCGTTATTTTATATCTTACTGCAGTTGAAAACCAGTGCTTTTTCATAAATGTCTCTTTCACAAAAAGCTGGCTTGAGTGTATTTCTTACACCCACATCTATTTCAGATAATACTGACATTTAAACTAACCCCGCAAATATTATGAAATGCTTAAATAATGTTACGTTTTCAGTCTATACTCAGTTAAGTAGAACATCTGGAGGTCTGAAACTCCCGCACTTTGGTAACGACTCCGCAATGACGTTTGGTATCGTCAGTGGAACCCTGATGATAATAGCCGCTGGAAGGGACGAGAGGGCACAAGATCTGCACTCTAATAACCAACTGCCTCCGCGATCAAGTTTGATTCTCACAATAGTGAAGCCCTTGTTAGGTACTGCTATTGTGTCTTTGATAGGCGGATTTAAAAGGTTCCTGGAATAAAATAAGAAGGAAGAAGTATCAATATTCCATGTTAATTTTGGTTAACCTTGTACGGAGAAGGTTAACCAAAATTAACATTAACGCAGCACAGCAACAGTATTTAGCTGCAGGACGTATGATATAGTTAGACAAGTACAGGTGTCCCTAATCTATACTCTAGTATTCCCTAATCTATAATTATTATAGTATTCCCTAAGCTATAATTAAAAATGTGAATGTACGTTTGTTTGTTACGCTTTCACGCAAAAACTACTTAACCGATAAACAAGATACTTTGTACACATATTCTTGGAGGTATTAGAATTAATATAAAATATTTTTTATTAAATGCAAAGCCGTGGGCAGAACCTTGTTCTAAACAAAAATATCAAAGTATGAATGACTCAGTAATCATGTCAGAGATATGTTTGAGTAGAAAATAAGACAGTTGTAACAACGATTAAGAGTCAAATGATAGATATATATCGTGATAATGAGTAATTAAAATACCCGCATAGCTATTCTAATGGAACAGTTTTGTTATGGAGAGCATAACAATCAGAAGTATGAATTAGCACTTTTTGTGATCTGCTGATAAGACTCTATTAGAAGAAAGTTTATGGTTTTTTCGTCCAATTATATTCAATATTGAATAGAGATTTCTTTAACATTATTTTCTTTGTAGTATGAGAGAGATGATGAATAATATATCACATAAATAGAAACATTACTTAATTGTGTAATATCATCGGCTAAATGAGGTTACCGCAGCCCGACACAACACAATTCTTCTCTCTAATTCTGGGACGAAAGAGAGGTGACCTTGAAGAGATACTTTTGACTCTTGTGTAATTTGTACTCTTGATTATTTTAACAAGTGCTTTCAAACAGTCGTTTAATAGACCACAGCTAGATATAAGCATCTCCTTGGAAACTCTATTAAATCTTTTTTCCAAGAGCAAGTCATTCATCTCAAAGATCTTAACCTCAATCATTTTGTAACAATAAGTGCAATTACAACATTTAAACGTCATTAGATTTAATTTACCTTAATATTTTCCCATCTTTGTTTAACTTTTCGAAGTCTTGTTTTGAAATCGGCTTATCTTTAGAGTTCTGCCACGTGGCAATGACCTGCATGTTGTAGCCGTGCATGTGGAATGTATACGTGTCATTGCTGCCAAAACCTGAAAGGAACAAAAGGCCAGTAGGTATTAATTAGTAGCCGTTGCTTTCTTACAAAGGATTTTGTCACCCAATTAACCTTCAGGAATATAATATAAGTGATGAAGGATCACAGTTTCATAACTGGCGAGTAATATACGCGAATGTTTTATGAAAAAAGAATGAAAAAAGTTTATTCTAACATACATAGGACAAACCATGGTTATAAACAGAATTAATGAAATGGACCATAAGTAATTATAATGCCCTATGCAATGCCTGATTAATTGCCACCCAGTTAACCTTCAAGATAAAAATATAAGTGATGAAGGACCACAGTTTCATAACTGGCGAGTAATATACGCGAATGTTTTATGAAAGAAGTATGAAAAAAGTTTATTCTAACATACAAAGGACAAACCATGGTTATAAACAGAATTAATGAAATGGTCCACATGCAATTATAATGCTCTGTGCAATGCCCAAAAATCACCATCTCTATATATTTCTGCGGCCTGAATGATTGCAGCACTCGCACCGATAATACGATAGGGCCCACGCCTTTGGTCGGTCTTTGTTCGGTGGTGTATATTGTAAAAGGTATATTATATATAACATTATATATGTATATACATACACAATCATAAAACACATAAAATAAATATACTTTAGGAATGTGGAATTATGGGAAGAAACGATAAATTTTACACCTACTCAGCTTGTAGCTCAGCAAGTATTCACTTTGAAGATTAATTACAACAAAATACAAATACACGTATCTCGTGGGATTTAAAACTTAAAATAACGTAGTGTATTGTATCAAACTGCTGAGAGTGGGGACTCTGGCAGCAGATTAATTACTGCGGTCAACATTATTATTATACACCTTCTAAAAACAATTAGCCTAAAGCGAAGGCATATAACAAGATTTTTTATTGCAAAGACACACAAACACAGACTTTCATAAGTATACAAACACACGCCAATACAAAATATCTCAATTTCAATTGTTAAGAATGTATAATATATAAAATTCATATTCTTGTTTCATTTTCTTACCTTCATTCACCAAAGCAATTTCTAACTCGTCTCCTTCTTTTCCGTCAAGTACTTGTACACATTGTGATTCTTCCTGTTTCTCTTCATCACCGACTTTGCAGAAGAAGTCTTCTCGAACATCCCGAGGTTTAAGTAACAACAGTTCATTAGGGTAAAGAAAACTCTTTCCATTTATTTGAACTATACCATTTTCTTGAAGCGCTGAAAGCATGTCAAGTCTTTAAAAATACAGGCGTATTTCGTGGGTATGTTACAATTAGATACGTAATCTACATTTTTAACAACCACTTAGATATAAAATTAATAATTTATTCTTAATAGAATACTTCCGATTTGTATTTTATAAAGAACTAAATAAGACAACATATTTAACTTAAGTCGATTCCGACAGTTTGCGCCTAAATTGCACACAGTCACTTCAACTGTCATTTTTCGGAACAGAGACACAAAGACTATTAGACATGTAACTTATAACAGCTTTTCACTAAATGCATATGGAAGTATATTTGGTATTTTATTTATCTGTTTATTTGTTCCGGCTAATCTCAGGTACGGTTAATCCGATTTTGAATTTTTTAATCGTATCTTTTCATCGAATTAGTGAGGTCACCATGGCATGCCCCTGTTCCAAAAAATTAATCCGGTTATTAATTGATTGTCTAACAAAGAGACCTTTAAAATGAATGCCACAATTAAATTGATATTATGAAATTAAAAAAAAAAGATTTTCTATGTAACTGGCAGGCCATATAGTATATAGATATATATAATATAGATAGCATACTCACTTAAGGGTGCAGGGAAGTAAGGCTTCTTAGGTATCGCATCAATGTAATACCTAAAGTCATGATCGGTCTCTTTCACCTTTATTTTATTTCTGTCTATACCCAAATACACTTGTTTCACGTTTGATGTAAGGCTAAGGTCTTGCAGGGACTCCAGCATCTGACCTCCTAAGACCATATCCGATTGCCACTTTGAATCTTCGAGATCGCTCTGAAAGTAACAAAATTAAAAACTAACGTATATATGTATGTGAGTAGGTTAACATTTATATATATTACGTATATTCATATGAGTATTTATGTATAGTATTTTATTTTATTTTTTCTTTTATTTATTCTATAGTATTATCATTATTTCATATCATTATTTATTAAATTTGTAATATAATTTGTTTTTTGTTGTATACGTNTCATTATTTCATATCATTATTTATTAAATTTGTAATATAATTTGTTTTTTGTTGTATACGTAAAAACTTTTTTTTTTTCATTCTTAAATACCCTGCACCAACTTCGAATGAAACCTGTCCATCCAAAGGTTGCCTGGAAGAAATTGCAATGAGTAATAAGGCCGCTCTTTGTACATCACATTTTCATTTTTTCTTTTTCTTATAATTTTTAGAATTGTATATTGTGTGTAAACCTTGGTGTAGAAATAAATTATTATCTATCTAAAAATAATATCTAACAACAAAATTAATAATATTTATAAAATACTACGTTACCCGCTAAACAACAATAACCGCGGATAACACAGGGGCGTGAAGTAAAAAAAAAACAATCCTATGTAAAAAGTAGCCTACGTCCGTATCCTGATTCTAAGCTATCTCCCCACCAATTTTTCAGTCAAATCGATTCAGCCGTTCTTGAGCTATAAATAATGTAACTAACACGACTTTCTATAATATTTTTTCGGACATTTTAACACATAACGCCATCTAGTCCCAAACTAAGCAGAGCTTGTACTATGGGTACTAGACAACTGATATTGATACATATATACTTTTTCTGTAAATACATACATATTATACATCGAAAACACCCAAATTCCGAAACAACTATTTGCAGGTCCTACAAACATTTGCTCCGACTTAGGAATCGAACCCGAAACCTCTAGCACAGCAGTAGCATACGCTACCACTGCGCCACCAAAGAAATAAAAAATAAATAGATTTATTTTATATATAAATAGATTTAATTACTTGGAACTTTGTTTTTAAAAATATTTTAATTTATAGTTGTGTAATTACCGACCTCCTGACTAGAAAATTTTGACATGCGTAGTTTTCATTATACTGGATACAAAAACTAGACAAGTCCTTATTCATCTGTCTACTGGGTGCAATATTTTAACAGTATATTACATAGCTCCTAGATGCAGAATTTTGACAACATTTTACCAACCGGATATAACACGGTATTTAACTATTCTAGTGCACTTTGCTTTGCGTATTCTGTTCAACTTATGACATTTTCAAACTAGTACGTAGTACATTATTGCTTAGTCAATATAATAATTATATAGGGTAAACGAGTTCTTAAGTGGAGACTCGGCAAACGTAGTGTAGGACGTCCGCAGGCCAGGTGGAGTGATGATTTGCGCAAGACGGCTGATGCAAGAAGCCATAGATTGAACTAAGTGGCGTGAAATTGGGGAGGCCTATTTCCAGCAGTGGACTGCGATAGGCTGATGATGATGATGATGATAGTGAATATAATAATTATATACGACCATATTCATACATAAACATCTACACAATAATATAGTAATAGTTCAAAATCTGCGTATTTGTATTCGCAGTTTACAAAACTACAGTTAGAGCTCAAAAACTATGAGACGTAAACTTTTCGTAAAAATCGAATTCAACAAAAAGATAATTAACATGTCTCTATCTTAATGTTCATAATAACATTACAATACAGTTAAGACTTTGTTATTATGAAAAAGTTTATTTTTAAATGTAGATGCGATCTCAAAAGAAATAACAAGGTGTGCCTATGATTCATAACAGTTTTTGCGCTCTAGTTTTTGATGAATAATTATATCTATATATTCATTGTAAGATAATAATACATACAATTTAATAATTACTAGCTCCTGCCCACATCTGTGACCGCTTGTGTGTTAGGTATCGCGTTAAAGAATAACCTGTGCCCTATGTCCTTTTTTTCAGAAACAAAATATCTTCATGGCTTAATTGAAATCGTTGCAGCGGTTTCGCCGTTAAAGCGTAATAAACAGACAGACAAAGTTACATTCGAATTAATAAAATTTGTATGGACTTCCACGGTTTAGTCTAGACTGTTAGTACTAGAAAGCTGTAGAAACGAGACAAGAATTTATGTTCAATACACAGTAGGGCTGTTTTTGTTACTAACTATTCCCATATTATGAAGTACAGTCAGATAAAGCTATCAAAATGATTGAGCGGACATAAACTGCAAAACTCTAAATTGCGCGTGGTCGTGTTACAGTGAAACCTGGTTAAACGGAACCTGGATAAGTGAGAAACCTCTATTATCGAAAATTCCTATGAGGTCCCGGCACTTTTTCGTCAAATTACCTCTGTTAATGGGACTTTTAAAACTGGTTAAATGAGATTTGATTTCTAGAATTTTTTCGATGTTTATCTCTAGTTGAGCAATAGAGGTAAAAATGTCAATAAAAATGAGTATTTATGAATTAAGTCTAGGTATTAATTTATTATAAAAACAAAGGACATGCGACACGTTGTAAACAAAAGTATCGAAAACGGTCCCAAATTGACAAAATGTCTCACTTATACAGGGGATGGAATCGAATCAACTTTTAAAACTTTATCATTATTTAATTGAGCTTTTAGCTAGAAAAAACTAAGATATCTTTACCCTCTTTTAATGTACACACCTGTTGTTCTTGCAACATTGAAGTATAGTTAAACCCGGAATATATGAGCATCGCATTAACACTGATTCCTGCGCAAGCGCCGCGTCCACGCGCCCGTATCCAATAACCACCTCCTTCTTGGGATGCACGAACTACCACATCCATACGCTCTCCTGCAAATAAAATAAACGAAACGTTTAAAATTAATTGTATTTTTATTATTATTGTTCTGCCTAGAAACAGCATGTTAGACCAGAATCTTGTAAGATATTTCTACGGCTTCACAAGCCCAAACTTTCTAAATGATCACAACTTTCTGAACAGTATGTTAAAAACCACAAAAATGACGACATAAATTAGTGGTTACACTATTAATATTATAGGGTTGTCAAAACTTCTTACTATAGAAAGCATACTTTCTTTGTGCTTTAAATCATCTTCAGATGGATTGAGTACTGGTTTTTCAATCATTCTCTTTAGTCTTTTTACCACAAAAATAATTGTTGTTTATAATGTGCATAACGATGTTTTCTCGTATTCGTGTAAATGTGTGGACCTCTGGAGTTAGATTAATTGTTACAGTGAGCGGTAAGAGGGCTTGCATCTAGGCCACAACACAAAATTATTGGGCCGTTAAGCAATGGGAAGGTTGGATTTCCCCCAGGATAGAGTCTAGATAGGCACAGCGTCGATCCTGGGAAAAGGCTAAAATAACATAGTCCGGGACCTCCTCATGGCAGGAGTGTAGGGCGACCACCGCGACACTTTTAATTAATCTGCGCGCTTACTGAAGTGTGCTACACTTGCTAAAGGGTTAGAGTAATAATAGCACAGGGGCGCTTCGGGGTCTACAGGTGCCTCTGAATACACATTACTTTCTTAATCTATTGGTGCACTGACCCTAAGTGTAGCATGGCCTCCGACACAAGAGAATTCCAATCTATTCAATCTAATAAACATTTATCTTTAATAAATCATCACTTTCATAATATTAATCAGTGAAAAGAAATTTCGGTAGCTTTTTGAATAAAGAAAAGCTTTTATCGCAATAACAAAATTTAGTAAAGATTTTTAGCAAAATTATTGAAAACACGTTTCAAAAGAAATAGAAAGTAATAGTAGATGATAATGACGGAACGGAACTGGTTCTATGCACGAGATGACCTTAAACTTAGCTGTATAGTAAAACGACGGACAAACACCTTTCTCCTGTTACTAGATTCAGCGAAAGTAATTTCACATAACCACAACGATTTATAATCGAACATTTTTTTTGTTAGAAGTTGATCTGCTTTTCTCATCATATAATCGCTTTAAATAATCTAGCCGATCTAAATAAATCATTTTTTAATGATTTGTTCTTATTGACTAACATAGCATAAACTATCATTAGGTATAATAATATGACTTTCCGTACATGACACAGGAATATAGTAAGTATACTCGTATACTTTCGATGCATATAGGACCTTGTGTGCACATAATTAAGTATTGAACAAAAACGATCAAAGAAAAAACAGATAAAATTAAGGTTTTTTTCAATATTACTTGAAGTTTTTTCTTATTGATTTGGGTTTTCTCAGTTCTTTCTGTAGTTTCCTTAATGACCATAAGCTACTAAATTAAAAACATTGGCTCACAAATAGAATACAATGGCATTAAACTGTTTGCTGATACCGTAATAGAAGATAGAACGGATTATTTAGTTACATGATTTTACTACACAGTTTATATTAACAACTGTTAAAACCAGAAATTAGTGAAAGTGCCTTTTAACGACTAGACAATACAAAATAAATCAGAAATAACGAACTATTATTAAAACACTTTTTTAGTTTGTTTATTTTATGAAACTTAATGCGATAATATTGAATTCGAAGAATTCGAAGTAATTCTACTGGTAATCACTTTCACCGCAGTAAAAGTTGTATTCTATTCATAGTCTCAAGTCGTCAAAAAATTGTGTTCTAAAATACTTCTTTCGATCGATATTAATACAAATTTACTTTGAGTGACAAAACAACAACAGCGTTACAAAATTTTTACATTTAAATTTTTTGGTAATAATTACCATTAGTGCCTTATTATTACAGCCAAAAATATTCGAAGATTCTTTGAAGGTGAGTTTATTGGCGTCTGAACTCGATACTTTTAAAAGAACTTAACCGAAAAGTATAATGTAACAAATAATTTTATTAAATTAGTATCATTATAACCTAGCTATTACACTCAAAAATCTTGCAAGATTTTTTTATATATTTTTTTATGACTGAGTTTTATTTAAGCTGACAAAACAATAGAAGTAATAACATTAACAAGCCATGAGAACAGTAAAAAACAATTTCTGAGAATACATAATTTGAACTGTAATAAGTTTTTTAATTACACGATCTAAAAATTAAGTAAACTGATCTACATTTAACAAACGGTCATAAATGTTTACTCGACTACCATTTTAGGTTAGCGTTGTGTGAGAGCCAACTTTGTCATATCTAAAAACATAGAGCTAAATAGTATTGAGTAGTCATACGCAGGCAATTCCTTATTGAAAGTATATGCTCAAATGAACCTACGCATTACACTCTTATGACAGAGAATGCATGTATGTGTGCGTGAAATTCTGAATGTTTATTTTTATTGTTACATATGATTTCGTGTAGGTGGAAAACACTGTCATTTTCCATACTCCCGGCTGCTATTAAGAATTCCTTGTGAGATAACCCAACAGCAGACCGACCCGGGAATTGAACCCGAGACATCTTGATCTGCATTCGCTTACGCTAACCACTAGATCAATGAAGCATTCAAGTAGAAAGTAAGTAAGTAGTAGTTAAAACTTTCTACTTAACAGTAATTTTCCCAAGATCTGCCATAATGACTGAAGCTGTGTTGCCTGCTCCCGCTCGTGTGGACGCTTTTTGGCCGAGATAATGACGATGCTTTTGCACTTTTACTATATAAATCGTTGATTTGATGCCTCATGCAACCTTGTATATTCTTGGTCACCCTCCTATACTATACAAGTCATGGTAAACATTATGACAACCAAATATCAAACGAATTGACCTCAAACAACAAACTAAAAGACAATCACCATTTTTTTTTTTAAATACAGTAGCATACGATAGATTTTAACTGAAAAATTTGTAATAAAGACACAGTTCTATTTGTTATCAACTGTCTTAATTCATTATGCTAACTTTTGTTTGTGACGATTCTAGTTCATAAGTACCTTAACTAAAAGTTTAACTCACGTTAACCAATTTAATCACTATGTTTGTCTATTAATATTTTATCTATATTTTTCTGTCTTGATTTATTTAAACCCAGCGATAATTACCCACAAAATGTGGTTGCACAAGATTCATGCAATTAAAACTCAATCAGTGAAGAACTTTTTAGTTTGGGATACTCGCACATACAACCAACTGTGAGCCCAAACCAATTTAATATTTTTATATATAAATGAACAAAGAAAAATATGTTTTTAACCTTGTATATATAAAGTGCAGTGTGTCGAGTAGGTGTTGAGTAAACTAATTCAGTAAGATTTTATTACAGTGTGCAATTACAGTGTGCACTTACAGCTGACCTTGTCAGTAACTATTATTGCGGTTGATGGTTGATTTCTCGACCATGGTGATTCTTTTATTGAGTTGCTAATTCATAAAATATTTTTAACAAACATGTGATGACCTTCCTCAGGAGGCCCATGGCCAGCAGTAGACTATTAAAGGTGATGGAGATATGATCTAATAATGATAATATGATGTTGATAGCGTTATCGATGCCTGACTTTGTGGTATACTTTAGTATGTATTTTACTCACTAGGATTATAATTAATTTTATTATATTTTGCAATCTAAACTAAGAGTCTAGCAGTAAGTTCATTTCCTATTTTAGTGTCTTTTTCAATCACAAAATAAATCGGGAGCTTGCGAGTCCAAACTACTACAGTCTATCATATTGCACCATCCTTGCCCCTTTTTTTTACGTGTGGGAACCCCCTCGGGCCTTCACCCCGACGGGGTTTGCGGTGGAGCGGTGTGTCGGAATCGATCCGACTAAAACCACACGGTGTGCCACTCTGCGCCTGAGACGGGAGGGAACCGGGAACCGCTTTCTTCCGCCATCCTTCCCCTGTTCTAACCATAAATTACCTTCTTTCTAGCCTATCTATAAGCAGTCACATATCCAAGGCCACAGCATAAAAACCAGCAACCCATAACTCTTCTGCAATTTCCCAGTGACCAAATTTACTATTTAATTTAAATAGACTTGGGAAAGGCTAGCAAACTGATGATGCATTCAGTTAGTACAGTGCTAATGCAACAGCAGAAATGTCGCTAGACATACTTGTTATTTTGTACCAAGTGAATAGATATATAACCACATTACTCTAGATATAAGAATAAAACAATTACCGGTTATTGTTTGAATTTCAAAACAAAAAAAAAACATTTTATACAAATGTCTGTCAAAACCACTGTGACATTATCAAAATCAAAGACGAGACCAATGTGCCTCGTGTTTATTTTTAGAGAAAGTCTAGTTTTCACGTTTTTTATCTTTGTAGAGACAGTTATTTGTATAATTATCAAATAAACATAGCTAAAAGAGAAACTTGTTTGATATTTTATGCTTTTATGTATAGAGTTCGTCAGCATAAAAAAAAGTCTTAGTTAAGTTTAAATGTTAACTTCTTACCTTATACAAATTAAAACAAAAATTTTAACAAAAGAAACCGATTTTAAGAACTAGACTAAATTGAATTGAGGTCACACGGGAAGCACAAGCTTTCAAAAAAACAAAGAATCATCTAAATTGGTTCACCATTGGAACTTTCGACTAGCGAAAGTTCTGAGGTAAAAAACAGTCGAATTGAGAACTCCCTCCTTTTTTTAAGTCTGTTAAAAACTATTCCTACCATGTTATACCTTACTAATATCACAAAGGTGAAACTTTTTGAATGTTTTTTACTTTTTCACGTGAAAACAGCTGAATGGATCTGGATGAAATTTGGTACAGACATATAAATAATAATTTGGAAAAGCACATGGCCTAATTTTTTCTGAAAAATCGTAGTATTATCTTAGGATAAGCAAGTACAACAACTGTAAGTTACATCGAGGAGCGCAAATAATTATTAATATGTTTTTGTATAAATCATCTTAGATGTTGTCAAATTGTTAAGTAAAAAAACAAATTTCAAATAAAATTCCACTGTCTAAGTTAGTACTAATAAATTTGTTTAGAGATGAGGAAATCATCTCGTTGTTTTATAATATTTGATAACTTCTAGAAAAGCTCTTAAATCACTTAAACCAAACGGTGCCTCATACTGTAATAATATTGTACAGTAATCCTGACCTTGAGTTACACATATAGCTGGCCAAAAAATAAAACGCATAAGCGGAAAATGCTTTGAACTCCTATGTTCCATTGCGTCACGAAATGTTACAGATTCATGGTAATTAACACTTTGAACAATGCAATCGCAGTTTTGTTTTGTGTTTTTCTTTTTTTTTTTTAAAGACAACATCCGCATTAAGTATATAAATTCCTGTGTCGCGGGGATCTTTACAAACATACATGAAACGGACACAAAGTACACCCAGACTTAGAACAACAATTTATGGGTCACACAAAGTGTTGTCCCATGTAGGATTTGAACCCACAACACTTGGCGCAGTAGGAAGCGGTGTGGTGATCACTGAAACCACTAGGCCAACCGTGTAGTCTTGCCGCTATATAGTAGCTATATCCCAAGTTACTTTAAATTTCGTATTTGTTTTAGCGTTAGTTATAGGTACTTTTACCATTGCTTCAAGTCAATAAGAAAGTTCAAGAGCTTCACGCAAACAGCACAGGCAACAGAATGATAATAACCACTTCTCAAAGATACAGGTTCATTATTAATGCATTCATGACAACACTAACCTTTTTCCTCGGCTCCGCCCGCGCGTTTGTTGGAATTCTCACTAAAAGTAGCCTATGTCATTCTCTAAGGTTCAATCTATTTGTATATTGAAATACATCAAAATCAGTTCAGCGAACAAGTCATAACAGTGTAACAGAGTTACTTTCGTATTTATAATATTATTGATAAATGCCTTTTAGTAATTGAAAATAAACCTGTAACTTTGAGAGTTGTACACAAACAAGTACTTTATACACATTTCGAGCTAATTTATGCCTAATCACAAACGTGTATAGTCGCTATTTCCTCAAACGTTTTTAAAAGTAAGATTTCACTTCTATAAGTTAATCGCAGGACGCTTACCCTGTGGGGCCTACCCACGACCCCGTTGGATACACCCATCCGACCGTACCAACACCCCGAGAATACTAACCGGCCCATTAGAACCCTACCCCAGTGACCCACCTGTAGTGGCAGGCGGCGCTGAAAATCACTTAGGTCTTAAACCTGGAAAGGTTACCTGAGAGAGATTGTTACATGTTATAAAAACATTTGCATTGATATTAAGATTTAACCTTACCTGGATATAACTCCACGCTTCTAGCTAAAACAGGTTTCGTAGGTTTGCCGTCGGTAGCAATTGCTATAACTTCGTGGTTTTCTACATTTACGGTGACAGGGCATTCGATTGCAATAGCGTTGATCAACCTTAGTCTGTACGCAAAGCCCGGCATAACGAAAACTCTGAAATAAAAAAAAACTAAATAAACGAAACTTACGGAATCTTTGTGTTCCAACTAAACAATTGTAGAAACAATCACGGCATTAATTAAAAAAATATATAAAACGTTTACTACCAGAAATTTGTATTGTGTTGCTTTTTTAATTTAAAAAGGATCTTGTTGAAATTGTAAGTTAATTAAAATAAATAGAAGTTCATATATCATTCACCTATCGGTCTGTTAAGATAACCTTGTAAATGGTATGTTAATTAAACTGTAATCATGCGTTTAATCTAGTTTATTTTCTCAGGATAACAACGAAACTATTTCAACCGCTTCAATATTACTTTTATCTCTTTTGATACATTAGATAACGTATCTAATAAAGATGAAAATTGTCCTTTACAGCGTCTCATTAAAATGAATATTCAAAGATATAAAGGCTCAAAATGGATAACTGAGAAACCGGGGCGGTTCACAAGTTTAAAAATAGATAGATAGATAGAAAACTCTTTATTTGTACACGGTATTACAGATTTAAAAGAGAGTACAGAAAATAATTAATTTAATAAATAACAACTGACAAAATCAGGGTTTTCAAAATTATTACTGCAGTGTAGAGTACAGCCTGTAGTGCACAGCCTTGTTGTCCTTCGTACGTTTTCTTCGGCTTCGATAGGCATTTATTTATTCAAGAACTTTCTTAAAATGTCAGACTTAAGAGTTTTGCACTATATACGACTAACAAGGACTTACAAGTATTCAATAACTTTGCTACTTATTGTAAAAATACCCTTCTAAAATAAAATAAAAAGGTAATAATGGCTTCATGAATTTTGATTTTTGTCACAAATATGACAGTTTTGTCAACTGACACTGAGTCAAGTGGTGTACTTTCGTTCATATCTATACTAATAATTTTGTCAAGGGGTACGGTAAACTCGATTAAAACACATCGAAACATAAAAAAATAAAGGTTTCGAGTCGATAACAAATATCCGCAAAATTCGGATTGTCGAGTATTTTGTTAAATTCTAATGGTGCTGCCAGATAATATTGGCCACTGTATCGAAGCGTCACTGACATCAGGTGACATCTTGAGTAGATTATATAAACGATATTAATAATTTCCCGAATACTTCTTCGAGTAACTTCGCGTGTAGTCTGGAGGAACAATAAAGGTACAACATCACCCCAGCGCAGGTAACACAAAATGCAGCTAGTACTAAATATATTCGACGATACCCTTGATATATAGAGAAAACAGAGATATGGAGGTCGTGAACAATTTACTCATATTGAAATGTATTATTTATTATTGTATTACGTTTCTGAATTTAATACAAAGTAACAGATTAAAGAAAGTAAACTGCTTATAAACTTGACCGTGACACGAATAAGTTTTTTATATTAAAGTATAATAGTCGTGATTTTAGGCACTCGCATAATAAGTTTTTAGTCCAATAATTACATGATCAACAAATTGTAAATATATTTTATTTTTAAAGCTGCATTCACACATTCTAATTAGTGTGGGAAGTAAACACTACACATGCCTATAAGTGAAGTATAAAACTATATAAATACATTATACTACCTCAGGATCTAGATATAGATAAATACCTCAATAAAATAGAAATGTCTATTTGTAATTTCAAATGTAAAGGTTTTTACTAAATGCTTATACGGTACTTACGTCAAAAATCTAATTTTAAATTGTTTGTTATTTAACTTGTCTGTCTGTTTGTTTGAGCTAATCTACAGCGGCTAGACCATATGTTATTCATACACTAATTAAAAAAAAACTATCCTACTTAAAAAAAAACATATTTTAGAACTAAATTAGTGAACAATATGCAACAAACGTGCCGCTAATACCGCGGGGCGCAATTAGTTATGAAATATAGTATAATTTAATTAGACAACACAAAGAAATGATAGAAAATATAAAAAAATCGAGGAAAAAATGACATACATTAAAGTCAGTCAATATACTACTATGGTGCGTCCCAATTTGGGTCGCGCACCGGTTGAATTGATTCCAACGTAACATACATACTTGGCAATATCACCATCCCCATTAATAACCAATGCATCAGGCGGCAACTCGCTCACATCCTCAAGTTTCGCAGTCAAGAGCTCAGGGAATGTCGCACCAATTATTAGAGTGTTTTCCCCACTCCTGTCATAATCGTAAAGTGATAAATGTGGTTCTAAAGGTTGCGGTTGATTTATGATCAGAGAACCATAAACCCCGTCACTGTGATGAGACACTGCAAAACAAAGTCATGATTTATAACTATACATTAACTATTCTTAAACAATATCGTTGATGCATCAAAGTCCAAAGATACTAATAAATAAAGCGACGATATTAAACCAAAAGAAGGTCATAAAAAATAACCTCAAATATTTCAGTTCTGATTAAGTTCTCGATTTCACAAATGCGTATAAAAGAAATTTCCAGAATATACAATCAATAAAAATATATCATTAATTACTGAGACTAATAAATTACGAATTGAACTATTGCTCGCAATGTATAACAACCGTTAATGTTGGATATTTAATAATATTTTTTGACAAAAATACCTTTTATAACATTTGGGAGATCAATAGTTGATCCTAACCACTAAACTTTGATCAAATTTTAATCATGTACAAGAATTGTCTTTCCATGTGCACTAACTGGACTCAGTCTTCTTTTCTGCGTATTGATACCTTAACGAATTACTTAAATAAATAGACTAGAAGGAAACCCAACAGCAGCTCCTATTTCACGAACATCAAAAACAGATATTCGTCCTTTAAAACGGGAAACATGTATTTTTATGATAATGGTGGCAAACGAGCAGACGTATCGCCTGATGATAAGCGATTACCACCGCCTATGGACACCCGCAACACCAGAGGCGTCACAAGTGCGTACTTGAAGGTTTGAAGATTGTATTGGTCTGGAAATACCGCAGGCGACAGTTCATTCCACAGTTTTGTTGTGCGAGGCAAAAAGTTCCTTGAAAAGCGCACAGTTGTGAACTGCCAACCATCTTGTTTAAAAAACCAGTGTTCTCAGTCAAGAAAAAGTACACAAAAAACATCTGTCATATTCATAAGCATGTAATTTAAATCATAAATAACATAAGGTCAACTAATGTTCCTTACTCATAAGCAAAATATTCTGACGCAAATTAAAAACCAGTTAGCCGAAGCGGAAACCAAAGGTTTGAACGTATGTAGGAACATTTAAATCTAATTTTAGCTGATACCAAAGCAAGTTTTAAATCAACCATAAATCTTCTCAATCTATTGATATAATTCAGTTGTAGACGTTACAATAGTAAATGTATTTTATATACAATTATTAAAAACAAATTGGAGGCCTTGGTTAATCGGTGGACGGCAGTAAGTTGAAGACAGTAGGTATGCTAACTTTTTACGCACAAATATCTTCTGTGATTAAGTTTATATAAAAGAAGTAACAAAGTAATCCATAGAAGAAAAAGAAATTAACCCAATCAAGGACACAAAGATCAAACATCAATGCAATAACAAAGCAGATTACTTTAACAGGAAAATAAAAAAGGAAGCAAATGTGCAGCAATTATGTTGTTTTCATTAATATTACCTGAGTCAGCGTGATAAAAGTATGTTCCCGGCGAACTGGCTACAAACGCATATTTGTATGTTTGTCCGTAAGCAATTGGACACTGTGTTATCATTGGCACACCGTCCATATATGGAGTCTCTTTTTGATCAACTCCGTGCCAGTGTATGCTTAAGTCCTGGTTTAGAATACTGTTCTGAACTTCTACTATTATGATGTCATTTAGACAGGCCTGTATAGGAGGTCCTGGACTCATCCCGTTGATTGTGATAGCTGGTTTTCCATTTTCTTGGAAAGTAGGCTCGATTTTGAAATTATAGTGACAACGTTTAGGCTTCACATTGAACTTACAAGGTCGGTGGCATGATATTTTTTCTGGAATAGAATAATATACTTAACATTGCGTTATATCTTGTATATTTTGAACATGTTACTATCAAACAAAGTGTTAATTACAAGTTTGAATTATATTTTGTTTTTTGAAACTTACGATATCATTCAATTATTTCACTTTTTATTATGTTGCTAGATTTTCCTTTGAAATATTTCTTTAAATTTTACTAAAAGATGAACAAATGCTATAAAATTCATAAGAAGGTACAAGTCCTTACCTAAGTTTTTAGTTGTATCCTCAAACAGAATTTTAGTTCCTGTAGGCGCAAAACTCTCCAAGGAAGCTTTGCCATTATTGCTAATATTCACAATAATAAAAAGGCAACACACAATCACTTTCATTGTTGACAAATTTTCAATTGGAGCAACTTACTAATACACGAAACATTTAATGGAATGGAACAAGTTTCCACTGCAGTACCGGAACCGCAATCGATGTGCGAACTCTGCGATGTTTCCTACGCAACTGGCTAAACGACCAAATCGCAGTTCCTCCACAAACATGTGCTCGACCTCTTACCACGAGTGTATTTTCCGCCGCTTCTCGCCTCGCTTCACTCGTAAAACTTTGCAAACGAAGCTAGGGCGATAATTTAATTCACGTAGTAAAAGTTATGGGTACTGGAAGGTTCGATATTGCCTGTTATTCGTTCGCTTTAGTAATTCCGTTGACTCTTTCTATTGCTAAAACTTGGAACCAGAAGCTGCGTGATATTGCTGAAATATCAATTTATTTTAAGATAGCCTATATTACAATCGATATTTTTTATATGCTGTTTATACTTTAAGTTTTATTGCATCGATTACTTTTCATATACTGCTGTCACACGTTATGTGATTAATTGATTAGCTAAAATTAGAATTGATTGATAGAGTTTTTACAGCTAAGTAAAAAGGAATGTAATAGTGGCGTAAGCTAAATAAATTTCCTCAAAAGTTTTTTTCTTATTTTATATTTATTATCGATCGGTACCATAGAGTAAAGTTATTAAGTATTGAAGCTATAATAGACATTATCTAAGGTGCTAGAGTAAAATGATCCTTTTTTTTCTCGTGCTGAAATCCCCTCGGATACCACCTCCCGTGGTATATCGGACTCGAACCGACTAAAGCCGCACGCCGTTTAGGGTACTATTAGCCGGAGAACCAGGTGCACCTTAAAAAGGAAAACTCTGGATCCCTGACGTACCTCGGGCCACCTACTGTTCGTAGATGGCCCCCTACTGTGTGGGAACCTCGATGTTCCCGTTACTATCCCCCTTGGCGCAAAAGCTCTGCAGCGTCCGCGCCTCCACCCGAGCATGCTTCTGATAGGATGACAGATGGCCTTATCTGGCTTGGGCTTATGGAGGACGGAGAGTACATTGATCCTACTTATTTCCAAATATATTTTTAAAAGATTCGCAATGGGAAACGTATGTAAGTCATCACTTTAAATTAGTACTTTGGTGATGTAAAATCCAGACATTGAGTTATGTAATCAAAGACATAATTTATCTATACAAAAACGCAAGACTTGAATGTCACAACATAGTTCTTCTAGAGCAAAAAATTGTGTTGTAAGTAACAGTTAGTTCTTAATTTGTTACCTAACACCATTTTATAACAACCTGGTCAAAATTAAACATCTTTTTTATTGGGATTTGCCTTCGTAATACTTAAAAGCACATAAAATTATCATCAACGGCTACGCTATTTTCTATTAGAAATTTGGGAGTTCTTGTGATTAATATAAATAAAAATTAAAAAATATCATAAAGAAAGAGAATAAAATAATTTTTAGAGGTATTTATTACAAACAGTAATGGGAAAATGGATGTTAGCATTATAATTGGTTTTGAGAGTGTAAAACAAAAAACAAATGTCCAGCCCCGAAGTATGTGGAAATAAATTGGTTTTAGCAGAACATGTTAGGAATCTAGAAGAACTAAGAGCTTAGTGTATACGAAATAACACACTTAATGCTAAAAACATAAGCCATAAGCATATAATTTTCTTTTTCTTTAAAAGATTTGAACGCGTTCTTTAATTGAAACTGTACATTTTATCGCAGCTAATTTTGGTAAAAAAAAAATAAATTACTAAATGACACACCACAAAGATCTGGTAGTTTGCAGTCATTGTTATGGATGAAATACCAGCAAATTCTTGACGTTTTGTTTCAGAAAACTGCTTTTGAAATGATTGACCATACAAGGAGAAACTTCTTACATTATTACTTTATTTGTTGTGGTATCCGAGACTTCTGTTGTTGTGGTATATACAGGTTTTGTAGTTCTATGTTTCATCAAGCGTGTATATCTTACTAGAATGAATTCTTCTGCTTTCGATTTACTTTAAAGAAAAACGTGGGAAGATAACTCGGACCTGCTTGCGCGTCTTATTTTAACCTCTTATGAAACGTTTACTGCAAGCTTTGTTTTTGGATATCATGGCAAAATATAAACACTAAAAAAATATAATTAATAAATATCGTATGAAATTATTTCATTAATATAGGAATTTAATTTTATGTCCAATGTCACTTCTTTCTTGCTACAGCAGCTATTCATTTTATTCTGATCTAATTTTCATCCCGCTTAAGGAAAGAAATAAAATTTACACTGACTATTTCTGATGTTATTTTTGCAGTTTACAATATAGTTATAATAATGTTCCATTCTTAATGCAACATTGACAAGTTTGACTTAGCCCCTGTGATCATTTTGTAAACCCCCACTTACGCTTTTAACGATCCCAATATAAGATAGCGCTGACGAGTCTTTATATACACAAACACATGGCCATATGTCATTGCCAAGTCAATCTATTTGTACAGACGTCTAATATTGACATAGTTCAACATCTCATAGTCATTGCATTGAGGGACATAAGACATTAAAACAACAAAGTTATATCGTATTGACCACTTCCATGCTAATGGTATTTACCTACCAATTGCAATCTTTATGACTTATTAATTAATGAAATTGGTATTAAAGCACAAAATAGTATATCGCTACTGAGAGCAGTGATTATCGATACGACCTTTCTCGAACTCGCTTGGTTATGACTCCTGAATTAAAAGTATTTATGGTAGGCAGAGACTGTCCTCAAGTGATTCGTCTGCTCTTTTGTCCCAAATTTAACATAACAGAACTGTTTGGGCGCCCTTCACATCACTCATTCATTAGAATTAAGTGGCGCGAAGCCGCTCATCGAGCCATGATGGCTCACTGGTCGCCCCGGCTGGAGACTCCATGTGGTTGCCTTACCACCGTGGAGGCTTTCCACTCGATCATAATCGAGTGGGTAGGGCGGTAGAACGGGATCTTTACCTTCCGACTGACGAAGATCCTTTCTGGGCACAGTTGCTTCGGGAAGCGGAACACAGTCGCTAGGAGTGGATTGAGTCCCGCCTGACACCACTGCGATTGCAGTGAGGCCTCGGCCCAGCACCCGCTGGCGATTTGCTTTGCTTGGGCGACACAGCGTCGGACCCTCACTGCAGTCATCGGAGATCTCTGGCCGCTGGCCGTCTTACACTCATTGGCCGGTAGCGACAGCTGTTTCACCGTGGTCACAATATTCAGCGAAGAATTAACTTCACAGGAGGAGACGGCGGTAAGGCCCTAAGAGGACGACCTTCACTCGGACCCTATTCGCCGCCGTTTGGGTTTTCCCCTTCATCCGCTTAAGTGGCCAACCGCGAGGGGGCGACGAGTGTGCTATACGACGCCTTATTAGAAAGTTTACCAACAGTCATTAGGTTACAGTGCAATTATTAGAACGAGGACGAAACATTGCACCGTTTCCGCTGCACTCCAATTGCAAGTGCAAGTTTCGAACAGAAAAATTAATACTTGTGGTAACGTCTATGTGTCGCTGTTAGTTCAAGGGAAGGCTCAATACTCCATGAACATTCAATATGAACATTGAAAAGTATGCTAAGGTTAAATCAGTACACCAAACAAAATAGAGATCTATGGTGTTAACAACAAAATAACAGTACATGACTAACTAGCAGTATGAATTATTGCGAGAAATAGTAGTAAGCGTTAAAATCTACTCTAGATATTATTAAGATAGTTATGCAAGAATGCATATTAAGGTTAACAGATTTTTAGAGTTTTCAGTCCGCTGGCCTTGCCATTAACGAGCTGTAGACCACAGTATCAGTACTTGGCACAGTATAAAAATAAATAAAACTGAAGGGTCTGTGTATAATTTCAAATTTACAACTTTCCAATAGAGGCATGACACTATATTCGTAAAAAATATTGACCCTCTCCCTGCCTATTTGTTCCGGCTAATCTCTGGAACAGCTGAACCGATTTTGACGGGATTCATTATCACATAGCTGATGATATAAGGAGTAACTAAGACTACTTTTCTTAGCCTAGCCTTGCCCCACGGTGTTAACCGCGGTTTTGTTTTGTTATCACGGTTAACATTGCGGGACTTTGCTAGTTTTATAGCCTTAGAAGCATAAGTCTTAAAGCATATAAGTGACTTCAGTACCACGAATAGTTGGAGCAGTAAGAAATATCACACTGAAATTCTGAATGTGAACAAAATTGATCAAATTCTCAGAGTAACAAGATTGTGCCTGATTTAGAAACGGTTTAGAAACATCATGGTACCGTGGAAAGTTAAGAAATAAATACAACCACAATGGCATGGTATTTAAACATTTGCTAGTTTCGAAGTAATTTAGTAATAAAGGGACAGTAATGTGTAAACATTCGTTTGAAAAAGCGTTTATAACGTCAAGAGTGTGAAGTAGTTTTATAGACATATTTTAATATTTTACTTATTGTTAGCAAAATGTAAAAAAAATTAAGAACACATACACTAATTACATTATTGAAGATTATCTCGATTAACTAAACTCTATTAACAGCAAAAAATGCTGAAATTGTTGTTTGTTAAATTGAAATTGGTAAGTACGTAAAATTTATACTATTTTTTGCATTCATCGTCTCTCATTGTAAATAATGCTACGAAACCTTTCATTAAGTTGACATTGAACTTACGTGTTGTTTTGTTTTCAGATCACATTTCCGTTCTATTGTCATTGATCATGATAAACTACCGATAGACTGCTAAACTGTCTGCTAACCGGTTTTCAGGTTATTTTAGATGTGTGTTTTACTGCCGTGCCTAAAGTAGGATAGTAAAATACACGCTAAAAGAGCCGACCATGATTGAAAAGAAACGCAGAAGAAATTGCGTGGATCAATATTATTTTATATTTTCATTTGAACTGAAAATTAAATGATGCCAACTACGGAAAAGCGGTAAAATAACATCCACGTAGCACTCGAGTGAAACTGTAATACACGAGCGCCAAATTAAATCCAGAAACAATTTATAGCCATATAAAAGGTCAATATGGGTACGGGTGACTTGAATAATTAAAAGACTTGTTTAATCGCAATTTAAATTAAGGCATACATAAAACTTTATGTACAAATTGTGCATAAATGGATTGATTGCCTAACCGACCGGGGCGGTACCACCCTCACACTAAAGGTCAACTTAAAAGGACAACATTCAACATTTCGTGTTTCGTTGGTGAGTGTAAGACCTTAGGCCCAATGATGCAGAAACATCGTGTTTAACAAGCAATGTTTCCAACCTCGTATAAAATATTTAATCGTAATCTTACAATTTAATAATCAAGTAAAAAGTTAATTCATATTAAATAATATTAATATCTTGGCGCCTTCCCCTTGTCAACTTTCGACGCTGCTTACAAATATTGTTAATGACGTTTGTACTCTTTTTATACAATGGTATTTCTACGTGTTTCACAGTCCTGTATTATCAAATAATAATTGTACGTTAATAATCATTAGAATAAGTATGATAAACAATGTTTAATATTATCTAATAAGTTTGGGAATTCGTCTTGAATATGATCGAGCCTGCCAGATGCTGTAAAATGTCGTCCGTTGGAGTAATGGGGGAGATTCATATTCTAGCCGTTCTACTTAATACACATTGGAGAATATTATAAGTTTGTGCTAATATAATCTTGTTGTGCCGCCATCTCGACTAATGCGTTACAATCGCTAGGCCGCCATGGTGTGGGTCACCATGCTGCATTATTGCATTGTCAATGAGTACAGTCACTACCACTCTTGGATTCAGCTTATGCTTTCCATCAGGTAGATCACTTTGGCAGGCCTATACAGAACAAAATAATAAGAATACTATTATTTATAATTATGTTATATATAAATCTAACAAATTTTATACTTTCGTACGTAAACTTTCTTTCAACTTACAAGTATAATGCGTGCGACATAATTACCTTATTTCCCATTGCAGCTAAATCGTGAAGAAGACACTGACAATGTTACTTTCTATGGATTACATAAGACACAATCCACAATTTTCCCTGCGTCACTTTCATAAGAATTTTGTACCATCTCAGAGCAGAACACGCGTAGATACACTTAGAAAGTGCTAGTAGCTGAACTTAAATTGGAAATAAAAAAGGTAAATGAGAAAATAATTACCTTAGAAGTAAAATACGTCAAAATATCTACGAGTGTGATTCTTAATTTCTCTATATAGTAGACTAAATTAAATCTTTCTGGTCCGCTACTTACGATATTATACTAATAACTCTGAGACTAGACATACCCTTATTCATAGTAGTATAGCTGAACTATACTTAGTACTAACCTATGACCATAGAAACGATATATCAGTGCACAATACCTTCATTGAATTTTAGTCATTTAACATTGATTTAGAGCTTTTCAACTAATTTACAATCTTTCTAAAATAATGCTTTTTGTCTCAATGGAAAAGCTGTCCTTTTATTTAGCCTTTTTTTATGTGTACGGAAATTCCTCCGGATACCAGCTACCGGTGGTTATGTTGGATTCGAACGGTCTCAGGTACCTACTAGTAGCCGGAAAATCAGGCATACCCCAGAAAGGCACCCCAACGTACCGAAGGCCACGACCACGGGATGACCACCTCCTGATTGGGAAGCCCGATGTTCCCTTTCTGATCCTTAGTGTGTAGTGCTGCCACCCGGCTTGTAATGAAAAATAAAAACTACGGCATCCTTTCTTAAGCAGTTTTAAAGTAGTAACAATATTGGAACAAATAACAGAACATTCGTGTGTCTAATATTAGAATTGAGTTTTTAATATAATTTATAAAGTGCGAGACTAATTTATGAATTAACTTAGTTACAGGTGCGGCAAGACAATTTTGCAAAAATAGTACTTGTATATATACTACACTATCATTTTATGTGTGTGACTATTTCTTTCTGAATTATAAATAATAATTTTAAAACTTTACTACAGTAACAAACTTAAATACTCCCTGCAAAGTAGTAGCAAAAGTGTATATATTTACGGGAATAATATCGGCGGCTAACAACTGTATGGGTTTCTGTGCTTGACGAAGCATCACATAAACTAACTTCTTCTCCTTCAAATCAAAGTTCTCCCATCCACAACAATATACTGCTCTCTCAAAATCTTCCGATGCATTTATCAGACCCTGACCAAGAAAGCAATATAGAAAGTATAAAAGAAAACAGTACACAAGAATAGGCATGAATTTAAGCCACTCTTGGAGAGGCAAATAACAGAATAAGCATATGCAGACAGCATTGGTCCCGAAATTGACCCCGAGAGGAACACTGTACAAAGACTTCAGCTTGTCCACAACATCCAAAGTCAAGGAGTGTCGACAAATTAAGGATGGCAACAATTCTTTTGCCACAGCTTTTATGTCTGGTACATTTTCATTAAGCATCATCATCTCTTGAGACATTAACCGGTACATAACAGATGTATGAGCTATTAAGAGAAGAAGTAACGCTTGAAAGTTGAGAACGACAGTTGAAATTAAAACTTCTTGGACGAAAAGCATTATTCTGCAGATTTCAGCGTTGGGACTTCTTGTTAGCGGTTCTAGGCCTGGAATTAAAAATAGTCTTTTATAAATTATCTTCTTTCATTTATTTAATAAAAGTGAAACAATTATAGTCTACGGTCACTATCAAAAAATATGAAATGATCTTCATGTTGGTAGCATTCGAAAATATTATTGTATTTAATGAAAATGTGTATGCCTGGAGGTCTAATTACAACATTGACAAGTAATTTTTTAATTTCTTTTTTTTATATTCATCACTACAACTTTAATTATTTCGTGAATAAGGAACATGAGTAAAAATATAAAGGTTTTTACTTATCATACGTACTTCGACAATCTGCTTATCATAGACCTAAGTTATTATATGTAATGTAGCAAGCACGATTTTCACCGAGGCTTAGTCTGCGCCGGTAACAACTTAAAAGGTTTCTTTTAGACATTTTATATGGAATCCTATAATGAATTCTTAGCTGAGAGTCAGTTATAAGTTTTCCTTATTATCTTTTAGACATTGTTGTAATGTTAATTTAATTAGTGTGTTTTAAGCTTAGTTATTAAATATAAACATCTTAATAGTCAAACATGACCGTTAATAACCTTGAAGTCGAACATTGATCTTTAGATATTTGATTTAAAGATTCCTTGCTATAACTAGGATTCCTTTTATATAAACTAATTAAAAATATGTAGATGTACTTACCAACACACGGAGTCATGCAATATTTGCCGCCTAGATCAACGCGGTTTGGCCAATAGACTAGGACAGCGTTAGAAATATTGGTTCCATAAAATATTAAGATGATCCACCTGATAATCTTCACCAATTTCTCATGCCTTTCCTCGAAGATGGGTGATCGCCGAGACAGACGATCACTTTTGTCGATATCTTTTAAAATTGCTTTTAACAGCGCTCTGCAATGTGGAAGTTTGTAAGAAAATGTAATCGCTACAAAATCTGTATAATACTAGAAAAATACATCTCAAAATTAGTAATACATAGCTAAATTTACTGTTGATATCACACTCAAAAAGCTACAGTACCAATGCAAAGAATAAAATATTTACGATCTCAAGGATTATTTGTACGTCTTTTGACGTTTGTAATATTTGCAATAGAATTCTGTGTCAGCAGATCTAATAAGGTAATTCGTTTATCTGACGATAATGAACAGGACAGATAATCAAGATTTATCAGCGTCCTTAACCTTAATTACAAAAAGAAGAAATAATAGCTTCTTCTTAAGAGAATAGCGGAAATCTAGGAACGTGTGGTCGAGAATGTTTCCTCTTCATGCTAAGTCAAATACTAATGTTAAATTGTGTAAAATGGGTTCCTGGTAGGGCATTAGGTGAGATCCGCACTTATTATAATGCGCAATTCATCATCTTAATAGTATATATGAAAATAAACAACAATTCCTACCTTTCTTTCCACCACCACCAGCTGTTATTCAATACCAACGTGAAAATAGAAAGGCTGAAATAACTCTTGATGAATTCTTCTGCTCCCTTAGCGTGTTTCCATTGGTACACGAAAACGCCAACTCCGTATATGTAGAACAGTAGAGAATAATGGACAATCCAAAATGGCACTAAAAGTTTTTTTATACCTTAATTACTTTCGATATGGTATTCGATGCCGTTACTGTTATTGTTCTGGATCAGTAAGTGAAAAGTTGAAACTAATCTTAGGATGAGAGAATAAATATTTCGGACATTAAACACGCAACGACATCTAGTCCCAAGCTAAGCAGAACTTGTGTTATGGGTACTAGATAACTGATATAAATACATATACATTTTTTTTGTAAATACATACATATTATACATAGAAAACACCCAAACTCTTAAACAAATATTATTACATTATACAAACATTTGGCTCGACCCGGGACTCGAACCCGAGACCTCAAGTACAGCAGTCGCATATGCTACCACTGCGCCACAGAGGCAAAGGATAAAAAGGAAAAGGGTTTATCCAACTTTTGATAGAAAAACGAAACAAACAAACTCTACTGATAACTAGAGAAGAGAGGAGACCAGAGACATTAACTCTATTTCTACATGCTCAAAGATGTAAAAAAACCATACCCCATACTTTATCAGCTCGGATAGAGAATCCAAAGAAACTCGGCACCACATTGACAAGCCAAAGTAGGCTATCCAAACTATTGGTTTGAACCTTTCGTTTTGAAGATAACAACGAATTCCTAAGATGACTGATTAGATTCATGTTGCGATAAAACCTCTGCCGTTGCTGCTTTAAGCACGTCCTTAAATATAATGAAAAATATAAAGAATGATTTTTTTAATATTAATTATGTATTGACATCGAAAGTGATACTCTTATAATAATGGTTTATAGTATTATAAAATTATATGTAATTATAAAGAAACGCCTATTCATGCTACAAAATACTTGTGTTATTTCAAATATGGGAGTCCTGTTAAAGTATTTTTATGTTGTTCAAGAGTATTTTTTTATGTGTGGAAAAGCCCTATAGATTATCACCTAAGCTAAACTCTTTACGAAGTGATATGAAATTATTATACTCAGATCGCACAATGTTCCGTCAAAACTGAGTGTATTGGAAAGGGCTCGGGTATGCATTAGAAAAAAAGTTCCACCGAACTTAGTAAATTGATATTAGTCACCTCTTAAAATTAAAATATTTTAGGATTCCATAACATACAGCAGGATTTATTTTAGTTCTTAAAAATACGTTCAGGCATAAATTATTTCACGAACGTGTCTTAAAAATTGTATTTAAATTTTCAGACGAAATAGCACCTGTTATTAAAATGCTAATACATATTCATAGCATTACCACGTGCGTAGACATTATAACTCATTTAATTATACCTACTGCTAGTAAACTAATATTATGTATGGATATAAGTAGTTTAATGATACACATTAAATAAAGAACAAGCCGTATAGGAATGTTCGAAACTGTCCGAAATGCGCTGTTTAAAAGTATAATTTTCCATACAGAAAAATGATTAGCTTTTAGTATAACAAGAAATTTATATCATACCATACACACAAAAAGTGTTTACTTCTAAATATTAAGCTTCTCCCTTTCCTGTAATGCCAAAAAATTCGTGAAAAGAAACGAAAGGGTGTGACCGTAAACGGGAAAAGTGTGTGCAGTAATCGCGCAGTCCCAGAGATAGTCGTTAGAATTAATGTGACTATAAAAATATTTAGATCAGCACAGATTTCTTCCCATTTCTCTAGGATACCATAATCAAATCAATTTTCAAAATACGAACAACAGAAAGTACATCCTGACAAACAAAGTTATACTTTTTCAATCGTATTTTTCGTAATTACACCTCCGCCCCTCGTGCGACTTATTGCCAAAAGAACGCCGACACAACATCAAACGTACCGCTGGCGGCGTACACACACAAGTAAGTATGATTTGGCAGTTTACGCCGTTTTAGGAATTTCGATATTTATTTGTTTAGTATAGAATCACCAACAGTCACAACAAGATAACAAAAATTGAAAAAACCTTAGTTATAAGTCAAGTAATTAAATAACTATACAATATCAATATCAAATCGCATCGCAATAGACTCCGAACCATATCTCCTCTGTCCCATAAAAGTCAGATTCAAAGCAATGAACCAAGAACAAATAAATTAAATTAATTCAGACAAATCAAATAGATCAAATCTACTTAATCAAATAAATCTAATAAAAACAAATTAGCAATCAATTAAAATAACGGTTTATTTTATTTATTTATTTATTTATTATCTTAAATTATCTCACTACGTTTAGTGTTTAATTACATCTTAACATTATATTTTATCTTAATTAATATATAAGTCTCAGATGAAAGGACCGCCTTTTGCGGTATAAGCCTCCTCCAAACATTGCGAAGTGGCTCTATCTCGTGCCAGTCTGGGCCAAAGGTGGCCCCTAGTTTCCACGATGTCGTCACTCGATCTTTTAAACGGTCTGCCTTTTCTTCTTTTCTTGTCTATTGGATACCAATTTGTGACAGTCTGACCATCTTCCATCGAGTACTCTTTGAACGTGGACGGACCATTTCTTCTTAAATGTCATAACCTTTTTAACCACGTCTCGCGCTATGGTTCTTTCGTTCCTAATTTCCGAGTTTCTTATTCTATCTTTCAATTTAATATCTTGTTCAAGTTTGAACGCTTGAGAATAACAATTATACTTGGGCTGTGCTGTGAAGATTATGCAATAATGAAAATCAAACCTTTCCTACATGTTTTCATTCATGAACGAAGGCGACCATCCAACCATCGTTCTGATGTACAGTTTCATAATAAATTTAAAAACCAACAATGACAATCCAGCTTTATCCAAATTCAGAAAAAAAGAAACACTAAAATATATAGTTTACTAATATTTAGCTATTTAGATAAAATACATGATTTCACATCAATACAAATCTACATAAATAACTAAAATCGAAGTAGTTACCTGTTTGTATTTTTAAATTAACAGGTTTTCACTAAATGCATTTGAAAGTATATAGGGTACATTTCTAAAAACCGAATGTTTTAAAATGTTTGTGTTATAAAGGAACAACAATAACTGCGGGTAACACCGCGTGGCTCAACTAGTTACTCATAAAATATATATCTTTAACTATGACAGTAAAGTAAGAACTCCATAATAAAACATTAGTTTTAGACGAATCTAATTCATACTCATCGAGAAATTGATCAAGGATCGCATCAGAAACGACGTGATCGGACAAAGAACCTGGATCATCGACATAGCCCACAGGATTAGCAAGCTGAAGTGGCAGTGGACTGGCCACATTTGCCGAAGAACCGATAACCGTTTGAGTAAACGAGCTCTTGAGTGGAGACCGCGTCTCGACAAACGCAGTGTAGGACGTCCACAAGCCAGGTGGAGTCATGATTTGCGCAAGACGACTGGCAGAAACTGGATGCGGGAAGCCTAGGATCGAACTAAGCCGCGTGCAATTGGAGAGGTCTATGTCCAGCAGTGGACCGCGAGAGGCTGATGATAATGAATTCATATCCTAGTACTGTCACAAATTTATAGATAGTTTTCATAGTATTAAAAAAGTATCAATGTAGGTAGGTATAACACCAACTGCATACAAAATAACCGGTCTTTGAGATACTTTCAACATCAGAAGTACATGTTTTTGCTCTTTTGCACGTTATGTCTGTCAATTGCTACAATATACTGCTCTCTCAAACTTTTCCGACACTGTTGTAAGCCTTTGTCCTTGGAAACAGTACAAAAACAATACAAAGAGACAGTGGAATATTATCGGTATGAATTTTAAACAGACGTCGAAAGGCAAAACAAAGAAAATGCTTATGTAAATTGCGTACAGCCCGAAATCAAAGCCTATACAAGCACTATAAATGTATTGCAGTGCAATTTCTTAATAGTATGCAATAAAAATGATGTATATTTTTTTATGTCTTCATTGCGAATTAGAAACATAGCATAGCAGTAGTGTGTGAAAAGAGAAATAGTAAGATGACAAAACTGCCAATTATCACTACTGCAGTTAATTCTTGATGTGCAAGTATTGCCATACATTTGTCGATTTGTTTAAGCTTTGAGAGGCTCTAGACCTAGAACAAAACAATTGAAAACTTTATATTTCTATACCTTTACTAGATGAGCCCCGTGAACCATTTTTTTTTGTTAATCTGTATCATTCTCAAATCTTGAGGAACAGACACAGATAAAATTCATTAAAATCGGTTCAGCCGTTTAGAAGCAGTTTAGTCACATACACATGCACAGAAGATTTATTTAAATAAAGATAAATAAAATTGAAGTGCCTGTTTGCAATTTCAAATTAGCAACTGTTTTATAAATTCGCAAAGAAGTACGTACGGTACTTACATCAAAAAATCTATTTCATATTTTTTTGTCTATCTGTCTGTTGGTTCCAGCTAATCTTTGAACCGATTTCGCCATGACTTTCACTGGCAACTGATGATATAAAGAGTAACTTAGGCCACTTTTATTTTAGACTAGCATTCCCCAGCAGTGTTATCCGTGGTCATCGTTAGCTAGTATAAAATAAAATTTCTATCTCTCAACATTGATATGAAATATTTTATTTATTTCAAACTTATTATTCATACTGACCAACTCAGAATGATATAGAAAAATATTCAGATCGAGTCTTCTAGACGACACAAATGTTACTATATCGTTGACAAAGTGAAATGTCTAACATATTACATAATAGTCTTAATCTTTTTCATTAATAGTCCATATTTGCCAAGAAATCTTCCCGATATCACGGCCTTCACCTTCACTAGTTCGAAAATTTCGGCGCCTAGAAGCTAACTTTAAAGGAGCCACGTGCCTGGCCACAAGGGATATCTCTCTAGGAGTTGAGCGCATTAAAGCGCTAGACCTGTATAAAGCAAAGGCTCTTTTAGTTCATGGGTCGCATCGTAATCCATCTCTTAACGCCTTAACCGTGTTCAATTCGGTCCTTGCACCAGATCGGGCCAAAATAAAGTTACTGCACCAGATCCTTACCGGTGGGTGGCTCTTTCACGAACATTGCTCTTTTTTTCTGTGCCAAAATCCCCTGGGATACCGGATTTTTCTGACTCAAAACGACTAAAACCGCACGCCGTCTCGGGTAACCAGGGCAACCAGGTCCACCCTAGTAAGGAAAACCCTAGAAGCCTGCCGTAACTCAGGCCACCTACGGTTTGTAGATGGCCTCTTACCATGTGAGAACCCCGATGTTCCCGTTATTGTCCCCAAAAGGAAGAGAGCGCGCGCGCTCCGCAGCGTTCGCGTCGCCACCCGGGCACTTATGGAGGACGGAGACTTTTCCGATCTCCGGCGCCTGAGTCATCTGTGGTACTTGACCCGTTCCCGGGTCTGGCGGATCGGGAGAGTTCTAAACCTCTCTCGGCCCGCTCCACCGTCACGTCGTGGGGACCAGACTTCGGAAAGAACATTACCCCTAAAAGTAGTCAACACTGCGTCTGCCCACTACCCTACGCGACGACTACGCTCGTGGAGGCGGCGGAGAAGGTCCAGGAAGGAAGATTTTAACGACTTATTTTATAAACCAATTCATGCCGCAAACGCAGAGACGCATTTTAACTCCTCATGCCGCGGTTATCAAGATTATTATATATATATAAATTTTAGTTGTTATATTAAAACATAAGGATCCATAAGGATATGTTTTCAAGTCTTCAAATAATATTAAAGTTGAAAAGAGTGTTGGTTACGCTGCTTAGAACTAAAACATTGTCATTTTTATTAAATTGTCTCGACTTCTCTCTCTCGAACGTTTTTTGGCGAGATAATGAAGATGAATCAGAAATACGTTTTAAGAAAATTAGAAACTAGAATGTTAAGTTACTTACCATTAAATTTATTAGATAAAAAATTATGTCCGCCAAGCTTTGGCAGAAAATTCTACAAGTTATATAAGATTATCACATGAATTCTCTTTGAAAATATTGAGTTACTTCAGTTTCAAGTTGCTCGTTTCGCCAACTGATTATAATGAAGACTGACAAAGGGCTTTTGCACAAAATGAACTATATCCATTTCTCTGTAACAATTATAAAATATTAACCTATTATATTGCTAAGCGTGAAGTAACAATTAACTTAATAAGTAAAGAGCTAGTTGCAACATAATAAACGAGGTAATACTAAATAATTGAGCGGGTAATTTGTTAGTATATCACCTTGATCAGACAAATTCTTATCGATTTAAAAGGTCGATAATATATTCGATATTTCTTGATTCAGTTTTATAAGCTTTTTGAGTTCTAAATATTCTGCTTACCACTTAGACATAATGGTATAAACATCAATAATTTTGGGGTTACAAAGTTTTAAGATTGTAAAACTGTTTTATTTTATGTCAGGTCCAAAATGTGATACGACGTTATATTTTGTTGTTTTTTCTTTCAGTCATTTTACCCTAAGAAGTACAAAGTGAGATAATACACAGATAGAAGATAAATTCGAATTTCCACCACACACGACGAGAAAAATTGCGAATAACTTCTAAAAATAAATGCGCAATGCGGTACCTAGTGAGTAAATCAACATTTCTGTATTTACGCTTCCATATTTGTCTTTCATAGACAACATTAAAAGGCATATAGAGTTTTCCATTGGAACTGCACTATTGAAAACAAAGTTACTAACACATAGGTATCATTTAATAAAAAAAAAATCCTCCTTCAAAAATATATAAAATTAAGGGTTACTTTATGGGTCGCTATCTGTCTAAACCCAACCTTTTTCAGAAATGTTATAGTGCTAGATACAGACAGTATTTAATTTTACCAGTTTTTTATAAAATGTTGATTTTTATTTAGACTGTTATCTTCGTTTATATATTTAAGTCCAACATTCTGTCACCCTTACCTTTTTTAATTTTGTAAACCCATTTGTAGTCCTGCTCCAACGAGAGAGAGCTGGCCTTTGGTACCCAACTTTGGGAGGACCCGAAACATGCATATTCAGGACCTCCTTAAATCAATAAATATTACGACTATTTCGAGGCATTGTCAGACAAATTCGTTCTTTCGTTGTAAAAAAAACATTTATGAAGTTTAGTATCATCTATTATATACACTTTCAAGCTGTCAATTCAAACATAAAAGCTATAGGAATCGAACTTGTCTAGAGCTATAAAGAGCGTCCCTTGCACATTTGGGGTTCCGAAGGCGTCTGTTGGAGTCTTGCCGACGAAACACCGTCCCCGTTGTTCCTCTGTTTGCCAAACGAGAATCGCAATTACTTTATCATGCTATTGGAACTGCTGTTAGGAGTGCAATTTAATATGTGTATATTAAGTACAGTATAATTTCGTTAGGTGGAAAAAACTATAACCTTAACTACGAATCTGACAGAACAGAGAACTCATCAGAGCTTGTGTGATTAAGCACATATATCTATCAAGCAATTTTTTTATGTATTAGCTACTAAATTGCCTCTCTCACTATCTGTACCCTGCCTGATGGAAAGCATAGGCAGAATCCAAGAGTGGTGCTCACCATTCTCAATGCGAATAAGGACAATGCAGCATGATGACAGACACTATAGCGGCCTGGTGAGATGCTTTTTTTACGCTCCACTTAAAGGACCCAGGATCATAGTGAAAAGAAAGCACATAATAATTAATAAACATTTCCGTTTAATCATTAACATTAAGGGAACATATTGATGTTCCTCAATTGCTCTTTAATAAGGGTCTTAAAGTCGAGGAAAACTATATACCACAAAACGTTATTTATGTGTTCTAGTTTACAAGATAAACACTTTTTTTAAACATGAAAACTGATCATATTTAAATCCTTTTCAACTGTCACGTGCTTATTAACACAATTACAAATAAGTATCTTGGGGAAATAACAATTTATATAATAATTTTTACTTTATAATAAAAAATATTTATCAACGCGCCTGAGCTCAATAACGCATCAGTCCAATTCAAAAACTACTGAATCCGTTCATTTATAAAAAACCGGGTATCCTCCTGCCATCTATAGAGAACATTCTAAACCGTTTCAGGTTAGGCTATAAACAGACATTAACTAGCTCATTGCCGTGTAAGCAAGATGGTGGTACTAAAATCTACTAACAGATGGCTCTGTATCTATCTTACCAAAAATCTCTATATATTTTAAAGTCACATGATTGCTCAGTGATTTTGAAGGTCATCGAACAGCGCCACACGAAGTCATCACAACAAATACCTAAAACCGCCGTGTATGTTTATTTTACTAGTCCATGATGTATTCTTTCTCGAACAAAATGCAAAACTATTTAATTTAGCAGCATTATTTATCTACCCATTAGCTTAGGTTAGTTGGCAAATAAACAATACTTCGGTCTTCGGTGGTTTTTAAGCAAGTAACCGCCTTATTTTTTATGCTAGATAAAAAAAAATTGTTTCTTTATTATTAGCTATTTTGCAGTTAGTTTGAACTAGTGAAAATACTAACAATAGTCGTTAGGCAAAAGCAGTCAAACCGATAAATATTTTAAGATTGGTAAGTGCGGTAAACCACAGATACCTAGCGTGCAATGTTAATAATTGAAATCTGAATTGTAGGTCAAAAACTAATCGTTACTTTAATTTATATGTAACCTTCAGCGGTTAAAGAATATAACTAAAATGTAAGTTTAATTCACTGACTGAAAATAGACTCAATATAATAGAGAAAGTACCTACACAATGAGTAAACACTAAACTATACTATAGTAACGCCAAAGTGTTAAGCTTCACTTAGTAAGATTATTAATATTTCTTAAAACATTCTGTAACTATTTTAACAGGCGGATCATCATTATTACTAGTGTAGTTAGTGCACATTAGTGCTAGTGTGGTTATAAATTTATGACATACCACCATAAGCCTTCTTCCAAATTAAGTTGTAATAGCGAAAGCTACGAAATAACTATCCTATTTCGCAATGGCAGAAAGAAACTTAGTGGTCAACAGTGGAACCAAATATTATTTAGATGGCTTTATAGCTTACCTGTACATAGAGAGCATTGATATGTTAAAGTGTTATTCAGTTTTTCTCATATATATAAGAAAAAATCGTTAAAAGGAACATCGTTTTATTTACGACTACGAGTTCTAATGTAGCACCAGTGCTGCAGAAACAGCTCGAAGGATTACCGATGTGTATGGCGCTGGTGTCGTAAAAGAAATAAAGTTACGTTTTTGGTTCCAACGTTTCCGTTCTGAAAATATCGACCTTCATAACAAGCCCCGTAGACGGCTGGAGACCAAAGTGGATAATGAAGAATTAAAGACGATTGTGAAAGCAGATCCATCGCAAACATCTTCACAGTTGGCTGCAAGCTTCGCTGTGAATCATGAAACTGTTTAAATTCACTTGAAGCAAATAGGGAAAATAAAAAAGCTTGAACGGTGGGTACCTCATTAATTGAGTAATGCAAACAAACAAACACGCGTCGACGACTGCGTTACATTGCTCAATCGGCACTTTAAACAAAGGTAGTTTAGATCGGATCTTTACCTGTGATGAAAAATGTATCCTGTATGATAAAATAATCTGCATCTCAATTGCAAAATGCGATTTCGTTGCAATGTCTGAACCTTGGAGAACCAACCAAATCCTGCCGCAAGCGGAGGCCCATACCCCAATCCAATGCCCCCTATTCCCCTCACCATCCCTCATCCCCCCAGGCCGCCATAGTGTGGGTCACCATGCTGCATTGTTTTTTTTCGCATTGAGGATGGTGATCACCACTCTTGGATTCTGCTCATGCTTTCCATCAGGCAGGGCAGAGTCATTTAGGCAGCTTAAATATAAAAAAAAAAAAAAAAACCGATGTGGCAGTCTAATCCGCCTTCTGGGAGTTTATTGATTCTCGCCCTCATGGTTTTTTAGTAAAGCGATCAATGAAATATGGCAAAAGTGCGTAAATAACAATGGTACATAATTTGATTAATATATTTACAACATAAACGTGCAAAATTACCGTGGGAGATTCACGCTTCGGAATGCATGGGCTGGCTCGTCCGGAGTGATACCACGACCTCACAGAAAACCGGCGGGAAACAGCGCCTGCGCTGTGTTTTACCGAGTGAGCGAGGATGCCGGAGGCACACAATCCAATCCTTCCCCTCTTCCCCTTCTCCATCCCTCAAGGCTGTCAACGCAGTTGTGACGCTTCTGGTGTTGCGGGTGTCCATGCGCTTACCATTAGGCGATACGTCTGCTCGTTTGCCCCCCAATTCCATAAAAACGACTTTATATTAAAAAGTAAATTAAATTTATTAATTTATACCTGCCTTAAAGATAGTTGAATAACAGAGGCCACTCTGAAACATGTTTTATTTTTCTATTGAACAGTCCAATAACTTTGGACAGAACAAAGTCTGTCATGACTGCTAGTTATAAATAAATATTTCTTACTTTGGATACTTAAATGAAAAACCTAAGAAATAATCTTTTAATTCAATTTCTTGCCGCTTTTATTGTCGTTGATCTATTATATATTTAATGTCCGCTTCACTCTCCTTATCACGTCAAACAATAAGTAGGAGAAACGTAAACCGTTTCATGTGGCCGTGACCGAATTTTACATTTAATTAGTTAATATGTATAGTTAATATATATTAGTTGATATATATAGATATAATAGTGAAACACTAAAATTCAACTAAGTATAATGATGTCACCGAGTAGTAACCACGAAGTTTTGACTGCTTTAACTGTTTTTGCTCTATATACCTACTTCTATAAAACTTGACATTGTGTGCCAATCAATAGCATTATAAGAATGAGAACATATATTATTCAGGAACTAGTAGTAATTTTAAGAACTTACAAATTAATTCGCGCGGTCACCTTAAAAAAAGACAAGTGTATGTAAAGATTGTAAAGTACATATAGCGATTTGATAATGACCTTGGCAATAGCTAAATTAAGCACCAATGCAATTGACATTATGATAGTTTGTTTTGTTCTATTTGTATTTGTAAGACGCCCGTCGGCGTGGTGCATCAAGGTGCTATCACAGAAATATAGACTTTAAGGAACTGTGTACACAATCTATTATGGCTTATAATTCTAAAAACTGATGCAAGCTGCTTGGTGGAAATCATCCTTCAGTTTACGCTGAAGAGTCCTGTATGAAAACGGTGTCTGTATCTCCAACATTTACGTTTCTCTAAATTTTTAGTATAAATTTGTATACCTACTTCCTACCTTTGCTTTTAAATTTAAACAATTGAATCAAGGCGTTGCGCATTCAGTATTTCTTGTGGATATTGAGGATATCTTAGACATTATTGATACTTATTTAAAAGCTACTTACGACTCAGATTGTGGTATTTGTAACTCCAATAAAAAGCATTTTAACAGTCCTTGTACTTCTAACTCAATCGAAAAGCATCACATTAATTAATACTAATTTAAAGGCCAAATACCTTAGTTCATATGACTAACATGCGTGCCGAAATGGGCGAAAAGTACCTTATTTATTTATGATTTTGGGTCCTGACTAGCAATATTGCCAGTCGTTAGCCATCATAGTATTAGTTTAGGTACAAAAGGAACCTTGCTTTGCAACATAATCATAATCAATAAAACGGGTTTGAAAGAGATATATTGGTGATAATAGATCCTTACATATCAAATTGGCGTTTTGTTGCACTTGCCACTTGGATCTGAAATATATCCTCTTTGATTAAGCATTATATAAATATAAATATAAATTCAAAGTAACAATCCATTTAGCTGGTATATTTGAGTTTTGAAAACAGTCATTCATTTGTTATTTTCTCATTAGTTTTTTCTTTGGCGTCGCTCATCTCGTACAATGGAAATCTTGAAATGTCGTTTTATCTACGAGTACAAGTTCTAATGTGGCACCAGCGCTGCAGAAACAGCTCGAAGGATTAACGATGTGTATGGCACTGGACCACGGTACTACAAAGACAGGGAACAAGAAAAAAAAAATATCAATCCATCGAAACTCCGCATGCAAAACCTTCTTTCTAAGAAAAAGCCTCTCTCAACAGTAGACAAATAAAAGTTGTTAATGATGATCAACAACGGCTGGAGACTGGCTGGCTTATTAGACGGCTGGCAGTTGCTAGATGCGAGAAGCCGAGGATCGAACTGAGTGGCGTGCAATTGGAGAGACCTATGTCCAGTAGTGGACTGCGATAGGCTGATGATGACGATGATCATGGAACGAAGAAAGATATTCCGTTATTAAAGTTTTCCCAACGGAAAATACGAAAAAATAATTACCTGGTTAGTTTTGATTGATGTTGTACATAACATCTAAAAGTTTTGCGTCGCGGTGTTTGTTACCAAACTTTTCCGAAGCGCCTGGATCGATTTTTATTAAATTTTGTGTGCGTATCGGGTAGTTCTGAGAATCGGCCTACATCTATTTTTCATACCCCTAAATAAAAAGGATGATCCACCAATATATTTTTTCATGGCAAAATGTTTTCCGGATCAGCTAGTTATTATTTTGTCCTCGGACTGAAATTCACAGCACAGCATTCTCTGGAAGATTTTTCGGCTTTCTTGGAAGATACCTTTACAATAAAATAAACCAAAAGTTGAGTATTTACTCCTCTTCGAAATTCCATTGCAAGCGTACTGTTTCACACTGGCTCAAATCATTGAACTATGAGGATACTGAGAAGCTGCTATATGTGCCTTTTTGATTGAATAAGACATGTGAACACATTGGCTCAGCATTCAAATCTTGTTGGTGGATGAGTTGGCTTGGTATCATCAGGTCCTCATCATTCGAAGGGTAGCTCACACACACATTCATACACACAAAGATACATACATATATACACCACCCACACACACACACACACACACACACACACATACACACACACTAACACACAATACTTACATTTATATTCACACAGACTTTTTCATTTTTATCCATCTCACATGTTACGGAAAATTAATCTTATTACACCCTCTTTACCTACTTATCTGGAGTTAGGAGAGGCTGGTTATTCTGTCATACAGGTTCTACCTAGTACGGAAACCAGTCTCTCACACAGATCTCTTTGTTTTCTGGAATTTTCTGTGTATATTTTGATTTAACAGATTTTTGTAATTTTGTGTGACAGAAAAATATGTAAAAATAAACAAAAAAAAAAAAATTAAAAAAAATATTTAAAATCCAGTACGATCAATATTTAATACTTTTTACAGCATCTGTCTACAGATGCTACTAACAGCTAATATTTAGCGATGGTAACTAAAACATATCGTATATTTTCAAAGTATGGACGACCTTCAGATGTATTATGTAAACTGTAAAAAATATGCACATGCGATACTAATATTCAAAGTTATTTCTGAAAATGATTTTGTGTGGTGTTCCAATAGGTAAAATTACAGATTATTTTTTGTTCTGTTGAATAATATTGCCGATACTAAACTCTTTGATAGTATAGGTAGATACTTTCGTACATCCATAACATTATTATAAATTCGAAAGTAACTCTGTCTATCTATCTGTTTTATTGAAATCTTGCACGGAGTTTTTATAAAGGTCACGGGCTACCGTTCACCACGATAAAGACACGCGGACAGAGCCATGGACAAAAACTAGTATTTCATATCTAATACTAATAGTCGATTACGAAAGTTTCGATGCTTAATATGTATAAATATTTACATATAAAGATAACTGAAGAACAGGCATATGATTAGCAGAGAACGTATACGGACTGCCAAATACCGGGTAAGGCGGCACTCTTAGGGGTAGGCCTTTGTCCAGTGAACAGCGCGCAGTGGTAGGCTGATATGATATCTTCTGATTCTTGGGTAAAACACGTTATACACATGGTGACTAAGCCAATTATTTCATGACATGTGATCCTAGACAATAAAAGAACATAAAAAACTGCTGTCAAAAATACATTAACATCGTTTCTATTTTGCCTTTTTTTCATTAGGTATGAACTATCATTGGAACTAAAAAACGTTCCAAAGAGCACTGGTGCCAAAGTTTCTTTTAGAAGTCACTACTAATAAAGTACAAAAACTTTTACGTTTTTGTAATCAACATTGATCTTATAACAAACTCCGGTACATTTGCAAAGTTGTGAATTTTTATATTTTAAAATAACATTTGATTGAAAAGTTTTAGCTACTTTCCAGTGTAGTCACTATGAAATTACTGAAATGCTAAGCAACAGCACGGCGTCATGAGATTTTAATTTTCTCTTGTTATACGGACACGAGTACAATATTAGTACTGCAATTAATTTGACTGCCTCGGTGGCGCAGCGGGACTAGATGGCGCTGTGTGTTAGATGTCCGGAATATTTATTTATTTAATAATTGGAAACGGAATATCTTTCTTTGTTTCGCTATCATCATCATGGACAGCCCTTAATAGTCTATTGCTGACACAAACTTCTCCTTAGTAAAGCGGTTTTTAACTACCATACGTAGGCCAGAGGTATTGGTATTGGGTATTTTTTCAAGTTCCTTCTCTTTGCAGTGTTACACACAAACACACACACACACTAGATCAACTCCGCCGCATTAGGTCTTTTCCGGCCACGTTGCAACGCTCTTCTCGTCTTAAGGCCTCCTTACGGAACCCGCTGATCTCTTCGTTCCACCAGTATACTGATGGTCAATGATCAGTCAGCTTTCGCGGTATACTAGCATCGCAGGCGTTTCTGAAAAAAGACAGATGAGGTTTTTTTTAGTCGGTATGAAAATTCTCGAGTCCGTCATACCAGGCAGAACATCCAGACCTGATGATACGTCAAATTATTTTTTTCCACATCTGCAAAAAAAACACACACACACACATACACACGGATGAATAGGAATGATGACACTCCATATTCTTAATCTGTCACCACACGGTTTTTTTTTAAAGTTAGATATTATAAACATACAAAACGGCCACAATTTTACAAAGAATCATCGGAGTCAAAACAACAGACAAATATAATAACACAGCATAACTAAACATACAACAAATGAATACGTATTATTATAATAACACAGACACAGGTGTTTTGTTGTACCTGTCGGTTCTCGAACTTATCGCTGTTATATATGTGAAACGAATATCGGGTTATAAAAAGTATTGTTAACAAATACTTATAAATATTACTATAAAACAAAAAAGGTACAGAAAATTTCACTGAAGTATTAAGTATAAAAATACTATTATTACGAAAAGCCATGATTGCAAACACCAAAGTTCTGTAGAGTTCACTGTGTATTCCTCGTCTTTTGACACACTTAAAAAATTAGAACAATATCGGAAATTCTTCTTAAGCCTTTAATTCATTTAAATATACATGTGACAGCATTCATAAACAAATAAAAATACTATTATTACGAAAAGCCATGATTGCAAACACCAAAGTTCTGTAGAGTTCACTGTGTATTCCTCGTCTTTTGACACACTTAAAAAATTAGAACAATATCGGAAATTCTTCTTAAGCCTTTAATTCATTTAAATATACATGTGACAGCATTCATAAACAAATAATAAATATGTTCAGACATTTTAACACACAACGCCATCTAGTCCCAAAATAAGCAGAGCTTTTACTATGGGTAATAGATAACTGATATTAATACTTACATACTTTCTTTTGTAAATACATACATATAATACATAGAAAACACCCAAACTCCGAAACAAATATTTGCAGATCATACAAACATTTGGCCCGACTCAGGAATCGAACCCGAGATCTCTTGCACAGCAGTCGCATTCGCTTCCACTGCGCCACAGAGGCATTTTCATGTTTTGGTGGTGAGTGCAAGTTCGGAGGCCCGATGATGCAGAAGCATTTTATTAGGCCGCAACTTTGGCAGGTATATATAAACATTTTGCTATGAACATCTTTGCTGTTGATATATGACTGAACGGCACGCGTAATGATTCGCATTTTAGATATTCAAATATGCTTAGACTTAGTGATCAATTCAAAGCTCCAAAACGAATTACAGATCTGTCACCTCAGTGTCAAGAACCTCACCCAGATTTCCTTTATATACAAATACAATGTTTTGTTTACAAACATTTTAAATACTTACATAGAAACCGAACATTCCGAAGTTGCGAGTGGAAAAAATGTATCCAAATACTTCCCGAAAGAATTTCAATAAAAAGATCGCTGTCACTATATATTCCCACTCCAGGGGCGGCGCTGGTAGCCTACAAACCTTCCTCATACAAAACCTTCAAGCGAACAAGGTCGGAAAAAACAGTGACCTTCAAAAATAATCTGTTTCATTTGTAATTTCTGCTAAGAACACTTTTTTTACTACTTGCTATTGCCTGTGTCTTCGCCCGCCAATTAATATTGTCAAAAAATAGCTAGTGTTTTAAGTTAGATGTCAGGGCTGTTTTACAACCATACCTGACATATTTCCAACACGATTCTTAAACAGTTTTACGGGTACAATACAATCACCAGTCGTAAACTATTTACAAACAAATGTTGTTTCAATTATCGATAAGCCGATTAATTCTTCGATATAATACTTAAGAGCCGTACACTGTGCAACAAAAATGAATTTTCTTTAGTGAATTCATGTTATTCTGATTTTTAACAAGAATATAGCTATATAAATATCAACTTCGCCTTTAAGTAGAAAACTTCCGCACTAGGAATATATACTGTGTCGCTGGGGACTTTACAAAGATACGAACGGACTTGAAGAACAATGATTTGTGGAATGTGGAAATTGAACCCATAACACTTAGCACAATAGGAAGCGGTACAGTGACAGCTGAAACCACTACGCTATTAGTGAATCGTGAAAAAAAGAAAACTGTTACAGTGAGCACAGCCTGCCATGGTAAATTTAGAAAAGGAAATTCAGGTGGTAACAGCTTGCATACATTTAACCATTCATGTAGTACTTACTAATATTATTGTACCTGAAGATCTGACTTAAAAAGAGTGGCCATGAGTTTCTGTGCCAGTATTCTTCTCATAAGGCCCTACGCATTTTGGAAACTGGAAGTCATAAATCGACACAGGCAGTCAGTGAATTTTGGTGTTTTCACCTAATTCAGCTTGACAATAGAGTGCATCTGGCGTCTGTTAGTGTCGATCAATGATTTTTATCTGTAGCTTTAATTTAACGTTCATATATGTCACTTAGTGTCTTAATTGAATAAATGATTTTGAAGTTAAGTCCCATTTGAAATTAAATAGACTGAAGTTCACGGATAATCTAAACATGATTATAAATAATTATAACACAAAACAATTTTGAAATAGCTGCGTCAAAGATAATAATAGAAATCGTTTACATATCCTTTACTACCAAATATCCAAACATTGCTAACCCATCTCCTTACTTGCATACTGTAATAGTACCCAGTATTATAAAACGCAATTAAATGTCACCATCAAAAGTTTTGCTTTCATTTGCAACGGTTGCACGAATCGACCTTGTTTATTCTACTGCCGTATTGCTTTATTTTTACTACAAAGCATTTTATTGTCCAAATGATCGTCGTGTCAATGTTTAATGAAATGAACAATTAAGTTTTGACATTAAATGTAAACAAGAAAAAGTTTATAAAACTATAACCCGACTATGTAAAACCTTGCGATAAAATTTCTATAGCCAATGTCACTCAGGTCATTATGTAGAATCTATTGACACCTCATTCGTTAAAATCGGTTCAGTAGTTTAGGCGCTACTGCCAAAAATATTACCCTACAAAAGGAATGGGCTTCGTCGTAGCTGGTAACAACTACAAAAATAAGAAAATCCGTTCATAAACAGTGTTTAACCCTTTATGGGTTGAATATGAAAAACCGGCCAAGTGCGTGTCAGACCTGCGCTCTGAGGGTTCTTAACAAACCTGTAGGTAAATTAAAATCTATACTTTTCGTGTTTTTTCCTTTATCTATGCTAATACGTTGCCTTGTACCAAATTTCAAAATTCTGTGTTCACGGGAAGTACCCTATAGGTTTTGATTTCCTTGCGTGTCGAAAATTTACAGTATGAACTACTGTATTTTTTTATTTCGGTGGCTTAGAACTTTGATTGTTTCACAGCTCCAAGGAGCAGTAGACTTGAGTATTCGATATGATTTTCAGCTTGATAACTCTACGTGTTTGTTCCTCAGAAAAAAGGTCTTGATAGACAGGCAGGCAACAAAGTGATCCTATAAGGGTTCCGTTTCTTTCCTTTTGAGATACGGAACCCTAAAAATTAATAAATTACCCTCGTGGTTAGTGACCCTCACTGTTAAGCCGGATTCGGTTCCTATCCGTAATCAGACTTGTCTACAAAGATAAGGTTAATAAAGTTTCTTCAACTCTCTATTACCTAACAGCTAAAAACATATTACGAATCATGAGACACTTTTTCTCTTGAAATGAATTATTATTTACTTTGTTTATTTTAAATATAGGATTGCCAACATTCTTGTTTAAAAAGTATTTACTTTTATGAAATTAAAAAATGCAGTACTTATTTTTTTTTAAAGATTTTAAAATAAAAATTTGTTACAGTTTTGCTATGTGTATTTATATTATCCGTACAAAGATTGAGACTCTCTTATCTCTTCATTCGCAGGAAAGTTATACAAACAATATAACAATACAATATGCAAGCCTTGCATCTTCGAACTAATAAGTATAGTCCAGACCCATTCTCCCATACGGGATTTGCGGCATTTCTCAACTAACTACCATGTCCATTGCTCTAATATGTCTTATCTAGTATATCTCCTTCCTTTTTTAACATACCCAAAAATGATTCGTCGGTCATGGTTTTAAGTTATTTTTTGTCATAAGCTATCAAGGAAAATTGGTGAATATGTACTGGGAAATCCCGTGAGCAAGAAACTGAACGCGTAAGCGCAAGAATCATATTTTAATATTAATATATTTTTCTATACTCTGCTTTATCTGCATATTAATGTAACATTTAGTATTAAACATTATTAATGTCCATTTAGTTAAGTTGAATCTATCCAAAATCCAAAAGCTTTTTTTTTTCAAGTATACTCTAGTAGTATGACTCTAGTTATTTTTGTGGGGTATTATATATAATTCCCATTTAAGAAAAAATATTAGAACAAATAAAAACATTATATCCAATCCACGTGTCTCGACAGTGACCAAAAAAAGAAATGAAAGAAAAATTACTATAGAATTTATTTAAACATTGCCAGTGTTGTTCACAGATTAAAAATGTTCTAAAGGCAAAACTATCGACCTTGAAATACCCAGTCTATTGTTTTTAAAGGTATCTATTTTTTATAGGTAAACTTCGTGCTTAACATTTATCTTTTGTAAAGCGTTTATATTAGTCGTACTTATTTATGCTTATTATGGTTACTTATTGCTTGTGACTGGCCGACAACTGTGCAATAAGGTATCTAGAAGAATAAACAGGTATTATTTCTTTATCAGATCCGTAACGGCAAGTGTACCCTTTTTCACTGACTTCAAAACTGAGGATATTCTCCATTCTATTTTTTTGTTATGGAGAAGCCATTCTTCTTTATTTGTTTTCTATGTTTCACGATTTTATCGTCGCCGCGTCGTTTTTTGTTAAACATTTTTTAGGAAATGTTGTATCGACTTCAGTTTAACATTGCAAAAAATTCTCTTATCTTTAGAAAAACTCATAACATATATATGTAATAATAATAACAGATTTGTTTTCATCACGAGTTATGATAATAAATATCTATAGATAGGATAGGATTTACTATCTATTGATTGATATGTCTTCTAGATTGAATTGTTATCAGAATATTTATTAATAGTTATCTGTTATACGTACCTATATAGATATTGATACGCTCAATTTATTTATTTTTTAGGTTATCAGTATCATTACTCGACTGAGAGCTGACTTTACCGATTTCGCACGGAAAAACAGCACTCTTAAGTGGAAGTGGGGAACTGATGGTCACTGGTGCCGATAATTGTTGGAGTGGGAAATGCGATTAGAATATTGCGAAAGTAGTGGAAGACGCCCTGCGGAACGATGAAAGAACGATTTGAGGAAAATGACTGTCAGCGGAAAAGGACTTCCCAAGGCCGGGATGGTTGGTGCTCTTTAGGAGAGGCCTTCATCTAGAAGTGTACGGCAATAAACTGAAGCAAGTAATATTGTTACTGACATTCTCGTAAACACCTTTACTTCTTTTAACTTTACCTTCCTACTTTCCTTAAACCTTTTAATACGATGAGGTTCACGTGTGGAATGTGTTGTATGGACTTAAATCTACTAATTAGTCTAGCAAATATAGCGCGCAGTATATTATTTAGGCGAAATAAAATTTACCTAACGTAGACCATTTTGCATTTTATAGTAGATACATACAGATTAGATGTTTATAGCCCAGTTGCACACGGGGATTAGAAACATTCACCAAAGCTAAGCAACGACAGCGCGGTCAGTACCTGAATGAGTAGCCGCTGCTGGCAAGTTAACATGAGCGTCTCCGTGATTCGGAGGTCACGTTAAGCTGACGGTCCCGGTTGTTATCATAAAATAACAGTCGTGAAACTTAGTTAGCATCCAACGGCAAGATTACGTAACCACTGCGTTTTCTTGCCAGTCTCCAACCCGCACTCGGCCAGCGTGGGAACGTATGGAGACGTCTCCCGAGAGGAGACCCGAGCCCAGCAGTGGGATATAATAGGTTGTTGACGGTGACATACAGATATCCATTCTCGCCTATATCTCCAAAAAGGTTGAATAAACTAATTTGCGTAATAACTGTTCCCGGATCCCTCCTATCTCAAGTGCAAAGTGGAACACCGTACGGTTTAGTCGGTTCGATTCCGACAAGCAGTCAACGACCTTTTTTATCTTTCTTGTGTTGTTTCACAAGTTTAAGGTATTATTGTATTAAACGACGTGTAATATAAAGATTATGTAGAATCGTGAAAAAAATCATTCCCAATTTAGATGTAGAGGTCAGCGTGGTAAATATACATATCCTTGCAAAGTTTCATTGTTCTAGCACTAACCGTTTGAAAAGTAATCCGACGACGAACTAACGGACGGACAGACGGTTATGGTGCCGAGGTTTTTAGGGTTTCGTTAACTACGGAACCTTAAATTTGTGGTTGACTATAATTTGATTGCGCCTCGCGTGATAGGGGTAAGCTTATTAGTTTCAACTGGGTTCCACAGAAATTACTTAGGAAAGTAGAAGGTTTCGTTTGAAAAAAAATTGTTGATAAGATGGAAAGGTAATTAATTAGTACCTACAATTGTAGGTAATGAAATACTGCTAATATTCATGAATCGTGTAGTGTAAGGAATACACTAGTAGGTCAAACTCACATTCGTTTAACTGGACCTAGCTGTTATCGGGAAGTTCTAGCCCTCCAACTTAACATTTTATAATAGGTTAACAAATACCCTTTATGGTGAATAATTAACAGTACGATGTGTCACCACTTCTATTCATACCACTGGTTTTGTAAGAACTGACTTAGGGAGACAAACTACGTAATACAAAGACAACAACTTCAAGGAGAAACCACAAAGTGTTAATAAATTGACAAGTTAACACTTTGTATGGATCAATAAATATTATTATTATTACTTGAAAAACCCTATCCCTACTAACCCTGTCTGGATCGCGTTGTACAGAAGCCCAAAATCTCCTTGCAAAGGAGAGGCCTTTATTTAGCAGGAGACTGCTAAAGGTTGTTGATCATAATGAAACAAATACTGTATTTGATGTACAAGGATGATGTGTAAGGAAAACTTACTTTTTGATCTGACGTACTCAGAAAAGCCATTATTATTTCTAATAACAGTGTATAATACTGTAAAATGCATTGTAATATGTGATTAGGTAAGTTTATGACTCAACTAACGTCAACAATCTGTTTTTGAACATTAATTCCTTATTAAGTCATAAGAGTGCAGTATATTTGAATATGCACTTAAAATCTATGTCTAATAGAAAGTAGTGTTACTTACACTTTTCATAACTCAAGAACGACTTAACCGGTTTGGCTGAAAATTGATGTGGAGGTAGCTTAGGACATAGGTTTTATTTTACTTTGCTCCGCGGCTTTAACCGCTGTTGTTGTTGTATCACGGGTAACAGCGCGGGGCTTAGCTAGTAAGGTTATAAACCTTACTAAGACTCGATAGTATCTTCCCTCGTCTCCGATACTCTTTCCCAAACTAAGTTGGGTTTGACTTTGAGTAACTATAATAAGGCTGGGCTTCGATATTTTATGGGGAGCAACTGTTATTAGACTTCTAGAGGAGGTCTTTCGGACATTTTAGAGCTCCAAGTATCCGTAATTACCACATCCATTGATCGTATGGCTACCAGGACCCGCGATTTGAGGCACGGAGTCCTCAACGTGTTAAGAAATGACCATCCGACTATAAAATGATCTGTATAGAATGGCTTTATTTTACTCTAGTACTCATTTACACTGTACATACACGTGAATTGTTTCAGAATAATTAATAGTTTGATCTGAATTGTATACTTGGATATAATCGACAAATCTAAAAGATATTTTCTAGATAGGTACACTTGAAAGGACTCTGGCCTTGGTTATTCAAAAACAAGTTTAAAAAGATACTGAAATTATAAGTACTTGAGCATCACATTGACATTGATGTTTCCCATGAACTCTAAACAAATTACTTGCATCAGTTCTGAGTGCGAGATAATCGCATGGTGTCTGCACTGTGAACACAATAATTGAGTAAGTCACACGATGGAACAATGCACAAACATCAATTTCTCAATGGAGTATTTATGAGTCCTGTTTGAGTAATATTCAATAGTTCTCAATATTAAGTGTATTGGTATTTAATCATAGTAAAAATTTACTAGCTGAGCCCCGCGGTGTTACCCGCGGTATAACATCAACCGCAGGTAACGAAGGCCCGTCCGGAACCGGGTAGAAGCTAGTTTTTAAAAAGTAGCTTATTTTACTTCTTATATATTATCATCGGCTATCTGCCAGTGAAAGTCAAAATCTGTTCAGCCTTTCCAGAGATTATTCGGAACAAATAGAGACACAGACAAAAATTTAAAAAATTATATCTTATTATATAAACCGTGTATGCATTCATATGCATTTAGTCCTTGTGTTATGCCACACTTCAACAGTCCAACACTCACACATGGCCCACTAGAATCTTCTTTCTTCCTAGCCTTTATTATTCCCAAGATGTGGATCGGCTACTAGTTCAACCGGTTTTACCTGAATATTAGTTTTTATTATGAATGAAACTGAGCTCTATCTTGTACACCTCTTAAACATGACAGTATCTTCATTTTTTACATGGATTATTTGTTTATTAGTTTAAACGTATTTTCAACCTAAGGACCCACGGTAACTCTTCCTTATGGTGATAAAAGTTAATGAATGACTTCGATTCAAAGCGTATTTATAAACACATAAAGAATACCAGTAAAGCTCATCTTAAAGTTTAAACAGTTTTCAAATATACAACGAAACACCATCAAGCCTCCTTAATTTTGGAAAAAAAACCATGAGTACACGCCCCAATTACTTACATTGAAGGCAGTATTCAATTTTAGGTACATCCGAAACTTTGTTCTGTGTATCTTAAAAATGATCACTTGACACCCAACAACAAATTTGGAATAGGTAGATTAAAAAAACAATAAAGTGCAGTTATTTGCTATGGTAATCAATATTTCAAGATTGTATTGCAAACATATTCTATCATAGTCAGTCATTCAAGCCTTCTGAAGCCTCGTTATCGTTATATGTAAATGGTTTTATATTCAATTCTGGGATATAAATTTCTCCGAAATTAATTTACGTCAGGACTTTAAATTTATCTGCCGTCTACCACAGTTACAATTAACGACCAGTGTTGGTGAATCGGTTAAGAGTAATTTGTTAATTATTAATTAATTTTTGATAACCAGAGTGTTGTATTAATGAATAATTGCATTTTATGACTTTTAGATGGTCTCCAATTAATACAATCATTAGTGTTAAGTTGGCCACCAGAACGACGAGAAACTGGAGCGATTGATGGTGACTAGTAATGTGGTAGGTAAAAAGACGAACAAAATAAATCGTTGAACACAGCGATTTATTCCGTTGTCCATCTTCAAGCTATTGTTTGAGATGTTAATAAGTATCATATCATGTTAATAATTATCAGACCAAAAAGCTGGTTGCAAACAATGGCAACAAATAGTTGACAAGTACAAGACAAGTATGAAAGGGAGGCACGATCCTCAGCAGTGCCCTCACTGCTGAGGATCGTGAATCGTACTTATTAAGAAGCAGCAATAAGTTAATATGTAATAACTAAACGATAACACACCACGTCAGTTTGTTTTACTCCGACCTCTGCCTGGATTGCCTGGGGGATTCATTTGGAATTTTCGTCCACACTGATACCCAAGGGGATCTCTTTAGATTTCATTTCCATTTTAATCCCCCAGGAGATTCAATAGGAAATTTTCATAAACACAACATCCATTTGGATCCCTTGTTTACTACCAATGTAGGATTTATTTGTTTTTTTTGTCCACACGATATGGCTATTTATGGCCAACGTTGTACAACAAAATCGAACTTTTTAATGAATACATTTAAAACAATCATTTAAATATTTCAAGTACATACATATTTTCCTTCTTCGTAGGTAACAAAAATTCTGCAAAATATCTTAGCTTTTATTTAATTTTATTGTCATTTAAGTAAGCGTACAGTCTGTATTTGTACTAATATTTATAACTTACATATTGCAATGACTCAGTCAGGTTTGTACATAAATAAAATTCTAGAAGATCATGACATGTTATTCTGTTTATTCATTCCCGAATCACAAAATAAAAATATAAGCTTTTAGGTTGGTTGACCTTTGATGATCCCATAAGGCGAAACCGGTCAAGTGTAAAGGTCTAAACATAAATAAATAAAATATTGGAATAAGTACAAGTGAATTTAATTCTAGAATGTATTGTAACAGTTCCATCAAGTGCGAACAATCGAGAGTATAATTTGCAATACGTAGATAATTTAATTAGTTATGAGTGAACCTGGCAACCCTGCACTCATAATCGATAAAGCCAACATGCAGACGAGCCATGTGCTCCGGCATTGAACATGATGACATACACATGCTGAATTGCAGACTAAATCAAATAAGTATATGATTGTTATGTACAAGCGATATTGTAATAAATAAAACATCATGTGATAATGTCGAACAAGTTTTGTCATAAACAGAAATAGACAGATTTTTCGTACAATACCCGGTGTGTAAGTGAAAGACTGACCCTAGCTGATCTGTTTGGCCCGCGTGATAAAATAGGCCAAAACCTTAATTCTAAGGAAGGGCCTATGTCCAGCAGTGGACTGTTAAAGACTGTTGATGATGAGGCTCTTTATCGCCTGATGGTAAGCTATTACCGCCGCCACACCAGAGGCGTCACAAGCGCGTTGCCGGCCTTTATACCGTAACAGCATTGATGCGTTTTAAACAATGAGATAAATTGTGCTCTGCCTTTCTATTTCATGTAATGTTTATTAACTTCGAAATAGAAGTATAAGTCAGAAGACATACGAGAATACGATTGTTTTTAATCGAGCCAGTATCATTGAAAATCCGACAATCCAATTAATTGTAGTGAACAAATAAAATAAAATTACTATTTTTTGCATTAGTATAGTTTTAATAGTAAGTATTACTGTAAATTAGCACTTTTTGAGCAAAGAGAAAAATTATACGTTTGATAAAAGTGTGTTGCCAGATACTAATTATTTTTGACATAATAATTAAAATGCGAAATGGTATCAGGTAAATCAGTGATGATTAATTCTTTATTTTCCTGCCTCGTTGGCACTGTCGTAACTTACACGACCACTGAGCATGAGGTTTCTGGTTTGATTCCGGGTCCTGGAAATAATAACCACATGTAATGCCGCGGGGCGAAGTTAGTCTAAGTAACTCCTTCTACCATCAGCTACCTATCAGTGAAAGTCCTGTCAGAAACAGAGGAAAAAAAATTGAAAAATTTACTTTTGATAAATATCGTATATACTTTAATTTTTCTTTCCCACTATGATCCCGGGTCCTTTAAGCGGGGCGTGAAAAAGCATCTCACCAGGCTGCCATAGTGTGGGTCACCATGCTGCATTGTTCTTTCCCGCATTGAGGATGGTGACCACCACTCTTGGATTCTGCTCATGCTTTCCATCAGGCAGGGCAGAGTCGTTTTGGCAGCTTATACATAAAAAAAAAATTGCATGTAGTGAAAAATCTTTAATTTGAAATTAAGAACAGGCACTTCAATTTTATTAATTTGTATAATTGTTAACACATAAAAAGTTCACTACCTTGAACAGAATAAACTTCTTTTCCTTCCTTATGTCACTGTTTCTTTACGATTCCTTATTGCTCGTTATATAAACTTTTCCTTAAAAAGGATACAAAGATCTCCTCTCTTATAGAAGCAATCAAAAGACGTTTGATGAAAAAAGTACAGAAAAAGGTATTTCGTTTAAGACAATTCAGCATCAACCTTCTCGCGTACCCTGGTTCATTAATAGCAAAGTGAACAAAAATATTATTGTTGTGGCGCATAGACTTCGCTCAGGACACTATCCGTCTAGGAAGTTTGAACATCTTATGAAGAAAGTAGATACACCGGACTGTGAGATATGTGCGACTCTTGATGATGTCCAACACTTACTGACGGAGCGTGTCAAGTATCGAACACAAAAGGAAGCGTTGGTGCGTAAATACGCTTTAAATATTTATGATATTGGTATGTTTATTAACATTTTAGGAAACCCAACCTCAAATGTTGCACTTGACTTATTCGGAATGTTTACGCATCAAAAGCTTTGACTTGATTTTATATAGAATATAACATAGGATAAGGTACGATGGGACTAACATATTACCATGTAATAAAAGTCTCTAAATTAATAAAGGTTTAAAAAAAACATATTAATGTAAAAACAATATCACCGTTCTTACATTACAATCAGGACGAAGAAATAGTTCTAAGAAGATATTTTATTTTCTCTAATGAACTGAAGCAGGTGGATCGATTCGCAATCAGTCTGCATTGGAACAAGTTTAGTTTATACTGTGTATTTCTTTACATTTCCACCTATATATGTCTGATTATAACTACTGCTTAAATATTATTACTACAGTATTTTGGGCCATAGTAATGGTTTGGCCAACTTTAATTAAAACCTATAGATAAAACACATGTGAGTATATTTAATTGAACATCAGTATACAGTGACGCATCGACACACCGGATGGGCCTCTTTACAGCTGAAACCGTCTTGGCAAAACATGCGAGACATTTAAACATTTTTTTAAAATAAATTATAACTTGTTTACATGCGCCATTTTTATCAATTTTCATGTAATGCAATATATATATGGAACTTTATTTTTTATATTGTAACAGCGGCCAACGCCGCGGGACTAAGCTAGTTTATACATATAAACCTGCCTCTTCAATCACTCTATATATTAAAAAAAACCGCATCAAAATCCGTTGCATAGTTTTAAAGATTTAAGCATACATAGGGATATAGGGACAGAGAAAGCTACTTTGTTTTATAATATGTAGTGATATGAGAATACAAAACTTACTCAACTCTGCCTGAATCCAGATGTAGTGGAGTGGTCACCATACTTATTGCGAATGCAAATTATACAACAATGCAGCATGGAGACCCATGGACCCCACGTGGTGGTAATGAGATGGCTTCTGCATCATTGGGCTTCTTATTTTTATGTACTTATCCTTAACTTCAGTGTTTTGCGGTATTTTATCAAGGATAACTTTCTTTCTCTCACTAAACAAAGAATAATATCTACTCTGTGCGCTGTTCTATGGTCTCTCTTACAGGCGGAATATGGTGGAGAAAGAGAAACAAGACAGATCTGCCGTCTCCCAAAAAATACGCCTTACTCTAACTGATGACTTTTTTTCAAGGTATTCCAAGTCTGCAGTTTAATTGTTAACTATTGCACGTGTAATACATGCATACGGTATGTAAATATTCTATTTATTACAACGACACGTTAACCGTGTCAAATCGTGCATGTGTCCTCGGCATGTTTTTGAATAAAAACTAACTCACCGACGCGGAACTATAACGTTTTGTTCCATTTCGTAACTGTTTGCTTTGAAGCTACATCCTTTAAAACTGTGGACTGAATAAATGTCAATAAACTAGATCTGCGAAAAGCTGTACATATTAACGAACACATGTATATTAAACAGTAACATTTAAAAGAATGGTTTCTAACATTCGAAGAGGAAGGACTAATTTTTTGTAGTAGTTTTGAGTAATTTAATAACAATTTGGGTGAAATATTCCCAAACAAGAATATGTGAGGCATGTTGCCTCTGCTCTGATGACCTCTCCACTCTCAAAAGTTTACGTTTCAGTACAAGTACCATCTAAAGGTTATTAAAGATAATATTTTTGTTCAAAAGAAAGGAAAAGTAATCCCTTTTCCTACAAATAAAATCGTAAGTTACTGTACAACAGTCGTAGCTTATCTCACTAATATTCCAAAATTCAAAATTTGCGAGACAAAGAACAAACACTATTACTGACAGCCTCGGTGGCGTAGTGGTAGCGTATGCGACTCCTGTCCTTAAATCTCGGGTTCAATTCCCGCGTCGGAATAAATGTATGTATGATATGCAAATATTTGTTTCGGAGTTTGGGTGTTTTCTATGTATGATATGTATGCATTTACAAAAAAAAAGTATGTATGTAATTATATCAGTTGTCTAGTACCCATAGCACAAGCTCTGCTTAGTTTGGGACTAAATGGCGTTGTGTTGTTAGATGTCCGAAATATGTATTATTATTATTAAAGACTGTTAAAAATATTTCCTCCTTAATTGACATACAAGAAAAAACAGGAACACCGCTCTATTCAGACGGAAGCCATTGTCTAATAGTAATAACACAAATTAAAAGTCATTAGTCACTCCATCGTCTAATTGATTAACGGGGTACGGGTACTCGAATCCATTGCCTTTAAACTACTGCCATATCAATCCCTCCTTCCTCAGTTCCTCTCCTTATATTATTTAATTTACCTTCTTCTGCCTTTGTCCCTTATAAAACGATTATAAACCTAACAAGAGTGACAGGCGGCTGGCTACTCTTGAACATTGCACCAATCGCTGTTAATTAAAATAAAGAAAAGGGTAGGAGAATTTGGCCTAATAATAAGGATGATTCGTCAATCGTTTTGCTTATATAAATTCCAGCACTTTCATCATAGCGAATACTACGTAAAGCACTTACGTCACACGCATGCAATCTGCACATTCGGAAATTTCTCTCAGAGAATGTTAAAACAAATAATAATATGTCATTCTTTCCCATCCCAGTTTATAATAAACTTCAATAGGATACCGTGAGAATATATTTCTACCACAAAGGGAAACAGTTGTTAAAATTATGCCATTGTCATTCATTTAAAAGGGTTCATATCCAGGAAATGAACAGTACTACAATATTGAACATAGCGAATGAGTCTTTTGTTAATGTGCCAATTTAAATTGATTCCCCTACACCAGTGTTTGTAGCAGTGCCTAACGCTAAATAAAGGAAATTAGGGGATCCAGAGCAATTGAATTCGAACTTAACAATAACGAATGTTTCTAAGAGATTTTAAAGTAAGAATAAATCCTACGCAGAGAGAGAAAGTCTATCATTATTTCACAATTGAACATTGCACATAAGCTGTCTGTCAGTAAAATATGTGGGTAAACCTACTGTTGGGTATAATTTTTGCGCAGTTGTTGATATGGACGTGATTACTCGAATTAGCACAACAGTAACTTTTCTCTCGTAGTGAAATAGAATTTAATCGGTGTGAATTTTAGTGCCGAGCTGCAGACAATGTTTAGTGGAAATCAAGTTTGAATATTGAAAACTTTCACGTGTGCGAGTAACATTTTTTAGAAATAGTTTTTAACGACGAATTTACAAATGGAATATCCAAAGACATCATAAATTATACGTAAAAAATCGTAATTAACCGAAACATCCATGCAACACTCAATTTTATTTTAAGAAAAACAAAGTTATTTTTTAAGAACACCGAAAAGTCTCGGCCGTAAGAAAATAAAGAAAAGGGCGGGATAATTTGGCCTAATGATAAGGAAGATTATATAAGTTCCAGCATATTATATAAGTTCCAGCACTTTCATCATAGCGAATACTACGTAAAGCACTTACCCAGTGCAAATGCTAAATAGACAAATAAATACTACAAAAAACTTATAAATTCACTTTTTTATAGTTTTTCATATTAAATTTGGTATTATTTTGTACCTTTGCAATAGGTAACAAACATCTCTTTGTAACTAATAGGTATATCATTCTAAAACAAGTGTTTTCGTTCACTATTGAAATACTTTATTCCCGCGATATATTTTTCATATCTTAGTTGTTTATTTAACTTCATCATGGTGTCATTATCTTTGCTTTTTATCATTCTGAACACCAACTTTCTGGCACGATGTTGTGAATATTCAGAGTAATCAGGTAAGGATTTTGTAGTCCCAGGTTTCGTTGTTTGAATACGGACAATGGCCATTTCAATTCTAATTTGTTGCTCATTGGTGTGTTTTACCATTTTATATTCCATTGTTTAGTATTCATAGGAACTTATTTCTATAACTTTGTTTTCATTCTAAATTGTAAATTAATAAATATTTTCGAACATTTTAACACACACTGCCATCTAGTCCCAAACTTAGCAGAGCTTGTACTATGCGTACAAGACACTAAGTACTAGACTAAGACTAAGTACTAGACAGCTGATATTAATACATATACCCTTTTTTTTAAATAGATACATTTTATACATAGAAAACACCCAAACTCCGATACAAATATTTGCAGGTAATACAAACATTAAGTCCGACTCAGGAATCGAACCCGAGACCTCATGTGCAGCAGTCGCATACGCTTCTACTGCGTCACCGAGGTATATTATTCATATAATATTTGCGTGTAAAAAAACTTATCATCTAATGATACAAAAATATGACCTTCGTTCGTTCGTCTATGAGCTCGTTCGTGTATGAGACAAGTAGCTATTATCTTATCTCTGTCCACAATTATATTTGTTTCGGAACTAATTAAAACCTCCAAGAAAAGTTTGTTTGTGTCTGATAATGCGAATCAAGCTGACCAACAGGTCTACCTATGGATGCTTTATTTAACACAGGCAGCCATTGTGTTATCGCCAATTCAATTGAACACTAAAACAAATATTTCACATCTCGTTTTTAAACAGATACGGAGAACTCGTATATTTACCAAACAACTAAATAAAAGAATGGATAAAACAAATAAAATTATTTAAAATAAACCCGACTGCGTCAATATCTGTCATCTTTATTAAAATCAGATTATTTCAATAAAACATATATATTCGTAATCACCGTTAAAATCTCTATTTTGATACCACACTCGATGAATTTTGAAAACAGATTTTTTTTTTAGATTACTAATTGATGCCAAAAATCCTGAATTTTGTTCTTTTATTTTGATGTACCCAGTGTCACTCTCACGACTAAGACGAATCTAATCTATTGACACCGCTCACATAACAATACGATAAGCCGTTTAGGCTCTAGGACGTGCCAAAGAAATATACATACATACACTCGAAAAATATAAAACTCCCTCTTTCGCAGTCAGGTAATAATGTCAAACGTTCTACATAGATAGGTCCTCCCATACGTCTGAGTTTGTTGACTCATCTTTCGTTGTTCAGTCCGTTCTACTTTGGAATGAGCACCCTATCGAAATCAGGATGGCTGCCAAACTTTATCTTTTAAGATAAAAGTGAAGCAGTATCTTATAGAATAACTTGCAGAATCAACATCGAGATGATTGTCATCTATTATTCCTAGTACACTTATTCACGTATGTACTCGTATGTATTTATATAAGTTATATATAGTTATATGTATAGTATGTATTGGTTCTTGTATGTATGTAGATTACCTTTTACATATTATTTGTATTTGATATATTGCCAGACCTGTTTATTATAAAAAATGTTTTTTTTACAAAATGCATCTTCTTGTCTTCTCTGCATCACCCGATGGTTGCCTGGTAAAGAATACCTTAGGCATTAAGTCCGCCAATGCATCTAAAGTGCATGATGAACTGAGTAAATAAAAAATAAATAGGCAGATATTTACTAATTTTGGGCCCAGATTCTCTATGAAATTCTCGGATCTCCTCTATTACATTATGCCTGTACTACACATATAAACTTTCCTCTTGAATCACTCTATCTATTAAAACGAAATTAAAATCCGTTGGATGATTTAAAAGCTCTAAGCGAACAGTCAGCGGAAGCGACAACAGTTTACACTATGTAAAGATAAATGGCTTTACTAATTTTTGTACTTCGGGTAGTTTCAGACCCGTCCTCTAAAAGCCTTCACACTTTTTAATGGTATAAAACGATTTGCTGCGAAGTTGCCGCGCGTCATACATGCCTTGAATAAAGGATATCTCTAAATGGCTTTTCGAATCATGCCATATACGTGAATGAAACGGGTTTTCTTTAACAAATGTAAATACCACTGACGTATGTTTTAATGACTTAGTCAAATTAAGAGCGGTATTTTTATAAATTAGTGTTTTTAGTGCCGATTTTAAGTTGTTTGTTATTTAATACAAGTGGTATGATTCTAGATGTAATTTATCGATACCTATAGATGTTATAAGGATATTTAACAGATCGTAGAAAATAGTGGGACATCTTTTCCAAGGTTCTATCTATCGAAACCCTAAAATTATTCAAAAGAGAACCTTAGTTACACTCTTTCGTAGCGTAGCGTAATTCACTTCTTAAAACAAATCCTACCATACTGTAATCCGTTCTACCCATTCCGGAGTGCAAAATGATAAGTGTAAGAGAAAGAACTAGTATGCGGAATGACAGTACGAGAGGAATAGGCGCGAAAACTGGTATGAATGAGTTAATTAGTAAGAACAGGCTCTAAGTAACTTGGAGGATCTAAGATTATAAAAAAAACCTTTAACTTGCTAGCGAGGTGTTTTATGAAAAACCGCCCAAGTGCGAATCGGACTCAAGCACCGAGGGTTCAGTACAAACCTGTAGGTATATAACATGATGTAGCTAGAATATTATGTTTTTCGCAATTTTTCCTTTATCTGTGCTATAAGATGTTGCTTCGTACCAAATTTCTTGATTCTGAGTTTACGGGAAGTAGCTTTTGATTCCCTTGCGAGTGTCGAAAATTTGCAGCGTTAACGGCTCTATCTTTTGATTGTGTTGGCTTAGAAGTTTGATTTATTCACAGCTCCAAGAGACAGCAGATGTGAGTATTTGATATGAATTTCAGCTTGAAACCTTCATGTGTTCCTGAGAAAAAGGATCTTGACAAACAGACAGGCAACAAAGTGATCCTATAAGGGATCCGTTTTTTCCTTTTGAGGTACGGAACCCTAAAAAACACCTTTTTAAAAAAGATCCATGTATACTATGGGTTATAAAATTACGTTGATTACTTCTTTATTTTAATAAATCTTTAACTAGGTCTAATATTGCCCTTACAAACAGCTCAGCACTAATATTGCTAGGATCATTGATACACCATGGCACTAGCAATATTAGAGCTAAAGCCAAAAGGATTATAGGCAGCCGTAACCGTAGCGCGTAAAACTAAACTATTGAACCAATTTTAATAAATAAGGAATCAATAAACTCGTAATAATGGCATGGTTGATATAGGCTATACAAATTTTATCAAAAGTTTTTAAGTAGTCTGGTTACAGTTTTTTAAACTTATTCTTGTAACGTTTATTCTATGGCATAGGTTTCAAACAATCAAACGGGTCTCATGATTGTAAGACACTACCTCACTACCATCGTCCAATGCACATCTGCAATTCAAGAATCACAATAGTATTGTATTGTCAAAGGACCCGATTCAAGTTTAGTATAGTTTTCGTTTTTTATTTTCTTTTAATACTTGACGCAATTCCATCTTATTAAGGCTAAAGAGACGTGTAAACACGCGCAATGAAAGTGAATTGAGCACTTTATTTATATTCGCCTTGTTAATTAAGAGAACATATGACATGAGTAAACTAGCAATGTACAGAACAACCTTGGTTTTCTTTATGAATTATGTTGTATATTTTTCACAAATACACGGGCGTTCAGCGCCGGCGCCGCGGCCCAGCCAATATCTATCGCTTGTGATAACGCCACGGCTCCACGCTTCGTAACATAACATTAAAGCTGTTTCCATGCTACTTAACAATATTTCTATCACTATGTATATAAATATAATATAACCATTTGCTTTTGCAAAAGAAAGAAAACAAAGAGCGCAGAAAGTAGCAGCATAATGCCTGCTGTACACGTAGACAGATGCGTCCGCAGATGGACCACTATGAGCCTGTCACAGTCACACGTCTGTGGCTCAAACAGTCTGTGTTGGTTCTCGACAGACGCAATACCTGTGCAATCAAGTGGATATTTCATTTCATTTTTCATTTACATAGTAAACAGTTTTTTCAGTGTATGCGAACAGTTTACAAGTTATAAATAATTACAGATCATAATAAGTCATTTGGACTAGAATGAAAATTTCGATAATTTAAATTTAATAAACTAAAATAAACATTGATGATAACGCAACAAAAATATGAGAAATAGGAATAGAGTATCGATTAGTTTTATAGTCATTCATCAGAGTTCATGTTACCCATTTTGACGAGTAAGAAGGTACCCACAGAAAGAAAAAGCACTCTCCATTTCATTTAGATTAAAGTATTTGCATCAAGCGATTGCTGATTGACCCTCTCCTAAAGAGTAAAAGTGGCTAAAGTCTAAATGAAATATGTGGTATGTCTTAAGAGAAAGAGATTTCGACTATTTACAACCCACAATCAACACCACAGTAAAAATTTTGTACTTTTTTTTTACTGTACGACCTGATTGTTCGTGTTTGTAAAATATTTTGAAAGCTACGGCAGCGCCTTAAATCAGACATTGAGGTTTATTCACGAGACCTTTTAAACCGATCGCGTTAGTTTGAAAAGGCCATGTATAAGGTAACCGTGCGAGTACAACACCTGTATACATAATACATCTATGCTCTTGTGTTTCTACCTAAACAACGAAGATGCGCAGTAGCGGGGCGAGGAGGGGAAGTTTATACATTTAGAATTTTTGCGCTATAGCTATAGTCTCTTATTGCGTCTGATTGACAAAAGTAACAGCTTCTTTGTATAGCTCTTTGTAATACAAATTCAATGCTACGTTACCATTTTCTAGAATGTTCAGTTTAAAACTTGACATCCATCTTATTGAGCCAACACGATGTCCTCTTTTTACTATGATTAACCAAATGCCATGTGTGCATGGTGTGTTGTAAGCGTTTGTACCTGTAGCCTAAATTCTATGAGATAAGGTTGTTGATAAAAATGTTACGACTGTAAACAAACAAATAACTTCACAGAAAATGTTTTGAATAACTAAATAAAGGTATACAAAAAAATAATTACAATTGTAATTATAGGTAACAAGTGTACACGGCGTGTTGGTTTTCTTCGATATAGCTACAATGTACTTACAAATTCCTGATCGAACTCTATCTACTATTATTAGGGTAATTGATATATGCTCTTGGTTCGCCAAGCCCAAGGACGGGCCAGATACTGCAGGTCACTAAGGCACCAAAGATCGTAAAACAATCTCCGTCCTCCATAAACGTAAGCCTGACATGTGAGGCCATCCGTCACCCTGGCAGAAGCAGGCCGAGGTTGCCTTTCGGGAGCAGAAAGAGAAGGGTTCCCACACAAGAGGGGATATTCTACAAGCCGTCTGCGGCATATATATGTCGAGTTTCCGTGGATTACCTTTCTATGTTCGAGTCCCAAATAACTATCAGCGGTTTGTACCCAGGTGTATTTCCGCACAAAAAGAAAATGAAACTGATTTAAGGAAGTCAACAATTCTACAAGATGGTCACCGGAGTTACCACACCAAAAACACAACTATATTTTACAGTATTACGATTATCTTAAATATAAACATGTTTGTAGCATAATGAGATACGAGGAAAATTGATCAAGTATCTTATCGTCTCGTTACATTATGTTGATTTTCAAGGTGAAGGTGATTTAAATTTACGATTCGAGAAGATTCGATGCTATTTCAATTGCTAACATGAAACTGTATTTTAAAATATTAGTAAAACACTAGGTACCTACAAAAATGTTCATGATATTTTTTCTTAAAATTTTTGTCTACAATTATATTGGACAACCAGGTTACTTTAAGATTTATAGTACAAGGTGTTTTGTTAAATTAGCCTTAAACTTATTCATTGAACTAACTTCTTACAAATGGAGAAGATTACAATACGGTTATGGAAATTGGTCATTACGGAACCTATTCATAAAAATATTTATTTATAAGGCCACACTTTATTTATTCTTTTTCAAATAAAATATATATTATATATTTTAAGGTGAACAATAACAAATATTTAAGAATGCAATTTATTACAATTTATTTTAAAGTCAATACTTTTTTAAACTTAATATTTTGGTATATTTTTATAATTAAGGCTAGACTAAACTTAGATCTATGTAATATTTTAAAAAATATACTTAGTAATAAAAGAAAACAACAACAGCGAACCATAGACAAGTTGACATCCTACAAACGTACACATTATTAGGAAAGTTCGCATGTCTCAACGCTAAGTTACGTGTTCAAAACAAAATATTAGCCTTCAAAAAAAAAAATAGAAGACTTAGCGATTGTAGAAATAGCTACAGCGAAACACTCGCATCGAAGCTAAGGGGACAGGTAAGAAAGAATATAATGTAGGCACATTAAAGTCAATGTTATTATTACTACATTAATTTTTAAATGTTAGTTATTTAGTGCCGAATTAACAACTAATTTAAAAGTGTTTAAGCCTTCATACATGCTCCTGTCATAAAGCTCAAACGTTTTTGTTTAAAATATTAGGAACAAAAAGTTACATAAAAACCTAGGAGCCGAGCATCAGTGCAAAAAGATGTTGCAAAAACCGGGTAAAGATATTATTTTTCACACAAGCGTAGTTGCGCAGGTCAACTACTAAATGATACACGAAGTTACAATGCCAGAAATTACGTGATGAAAATTCTATTTAAATTTACTCTTCATTATCATAAATAGAACAACAAATTGTAGAAAAAAAAAATAATATGATTTTTTTCCAAGACAACTTCCGCATTCTGAATATACATCCTGTGTCGCGGGGGACTTTACGAACATAGATGGAATGGACACAAGGAACACCCAGAACAACAATTTCTTGAACACACTAAGTCTTGACCCGTGTGGGATTAGAACCCACAACACTTAGCGCAGTAGCGGCGTGACGAAAGCTTAAGCCACTAGGCCAACCGTGCAATCTTAGCTTATAGGCATGATGACTAATTTGAAAAACTCTTTTATGACGTTCAGAAGTATCTCCTATTGGCAAAAAAAGTTTTATTTCTACACAAATAAAGTTTTAGCAGGAAAATTACGATTTAAATTTTTAGTTTAAAATCCCGCCTAAACAGTCAGTGGTGTCATGGCGTCTGTTTCTGACGTCACGTTGCAGATGCGCAGTCACCGATTCTCAACCGGTCACAGAACACACTCGTAGCGGAGCTGCAACCGGTGCTCTTAAAAATAGTAAAGCTATTGTCGATTATATCCGAACAAAGTCCTTTATTCATAAGTGACGTAACTTGCACCGACTGGTGTTCAACTTAACATGGCGGATTGCTGTATTTTGTAATTTTATTTTTGTTAACTAACTATTAATGTCGCTCTAAATATGTAAATAAGTACGTTATACTCTATGCACCCCATTTCATTAGATAAATACATAATTTTAGTGGTTCTTGGTTACTGTCATCATGCTTATGGTTCTTGTTACCCCGTAAAATAACAAATATTCGTAACATCGCTGTTATCATTAATAGACGGATTGTTGCAATTGCGTGAGTGGAAAACGATAAATACAATTATACATCATACTATCCATACTAATATTATAAATGCAAAAGTAACTCTGCCTGTCTGTCTCTTACACTTTAACCGCTGCACCGATTTGGGATAGAGACACTTTGATTCTTAAGGAAAGACATAGGCTACTCTTTACCGCGATAATCGACATACCCTCTGGCGGAGCGGATGGAAACTATTATTGCTATTCATAAAAACTGACTAATTTTATTTGGGGAATTTTGGCAACATTTCCATTTACATTTTGTAGTATCAGGCAGGGACAATAGCATTGAGATATACCTATATAGGCGCAAACTTCATTACCGCACGCAATGATATTTAAAGTTTAAAGAAAGATAGGTTACTTTCATTCTGAATCTGAACGACGTCCGGTTATTGTTGCTTGCGGTATGACATGACGTACTTATTTATAAGTGTATACATACATTACGATTACGAATGCGAAAGTTAATGCGGAATGCATGGTAGAGCAAGAGATAGCTATCTCTTGCATTGCATTTGCAAGTACATAGTCAATTATAGAATAGTATTGTTACAGATATGACATTCGCCGTTTGCATGTTTGCAAATAGCCACCGATAGGCAATGATTGTTCCGTAAAAAAGTATGTAGTAAAAATAAAAAAACGGAGAAAGTTATTATTTTCAATCACAATATGTATATATATGTTTCATAAAAACAAAGTATTTTGTTACAGATAAAGGTTACATAGTTATTCAAATCTGCTGCTAGAGATGTTTCACAATAATAATAATTCATTTAAGTTGCTGTAACTTTTTTATGTAATATTTTAACATAGACATGCTACAATGAGAGATAGAGTGAAACGAGTTATTTTTTTTAACACGTTTTTTATTTTGATTTTCACACTTCAAAACCAATGAATGAATTGTAACTTCGCAGACTTATCAGTTTATTTATGGAATGGAATAGGTATTTTGATTTAATAAAGTAGCTGTACATTTTTTTATTAAAACAATTTATATAAAAAATAAAATCCAACCCGGCTGTGAACCATCAGTTTTGTAAATAATTTTCTTCTAGATTCTTTTTTGTAAGTTTAAATAAACAATTTGCTTTCATGATATACTTTTATTTTTACGTATGTAATTTTTTTTTTAGTATAAATGTATAGCTTCAACGTATGAAGCAATAAAATTGTCACATACGTAGGTTTACGTTTATTAATTCATAGTTTAACGAGATTTTACGACTGCAATTAATTTAATAATTAAATTACCAATTATTAATAATATGATTGTGATGACTAAGTAATCCAAACCTAGTTCTTATCATGTTAATATCAATAGGTAATATGTAAATATCTTTATTCTAATTAATAAAACAAAACTTATTAATTTAATACACATTCTCCCACTAATTTGGGAAAAAATATGTATGAATAGCAACACTGTATTTAAATTTCATTTTTTTTTATTTCGATTATAGCCATATTTGCCTTAATTCCAAAACATACAGACTGTATATATTTCTGCAAAGTAATTCTGCTTGGTTTGTTACAGTTTTTTTGACCTTGCCCTTTTACATTATTGTTGTTGTCACGTGTGACGTGTCACTACGTCAACTTCGGTTGGCGCGACCATGAACACTAAACTGACGTTTGCCTCGATTAAGAACAAGTACTTAATTTCGGTCTGTTCGGGCATTTCTGGTTCGTAATAGGGAATATGCATATCTTTTTTATTTCTTATTCCGATCATTTACGTCCCTTTAACATAGAAAAAAATATAAATAGGCTTGAAAATAGTCAAACTAATTTTCAAAGTAAAATTTAAGACACTGACTAAATTTGAGCTATTCAAACGCCGTCATTTTGCGCGCGCTTTTGACACAGCGAATGACTTCATTGTCATTTTGTGTTTGTTCACTATTCCGTGTTTCAGTTACTTTATACTTATTTACAGTTTTAACTGCTATAAAAACCATGGAATAAGGTAATTTTTTTCACAAAAACTACTAACACAGTTTGAATTACGTTTCGACCAATAGTGACGCGTTTTATAAGTTTGAATTTCGCTACCTCAATTTTCACTTGTTTTATATTTTCCGTGTTTAGATAATCACTAAGTAAAAACAATAAAGAATCTAAAAAAATATTCGAGATAAATAACAATTTTATGCATATTCCCTGTTGCTGCTATTCTAATGTATAATAATAATAGATCAATGGACAATAGTATCCTTTCTCTTTAGTTTCTGCTAAAGTTGTTAGCGGCTGATTAACCAAGTACTTTCTCTTTGCAAATGACAACAGAACTAACACTTCTACGCTTATGTTAAGTTTATTTCGTAGTATTAGTTTAAACCTTAGCCTAACTAGAGAAATATTGTTCCTTTAAGAGCCTGGTCCGAACTGCAACATTTTTACAACAAGAAAAACGACAAAATTTGTGATTTGATGTAAACTGAAGGCGATACGGTGTCGATTTATTTCAGCGCGAATGTTTTATGTAGTATGAAAAATGGCTGTGGCATACAATATGGCGGATATGGCTATTCGCAGAGTATACTTACTAGAATAAAAAAAGAACATCGCAATGATGTATTGTTGTACAGACAGACCCTAACTCTTAAAATGTTCGCGGCTTACTCATCCAGTGTTATTATTTAATTCCATTGTTTAATCCGGAGTTTAATTGCTACGGCCTCAACGACCAGTTTCAATTGTAATTACAATTACTTCATTCAGATAGCAGCAATAGTTCCACGCCTTTTCCGTAAGAATATGACCCTGCCCAGAGAATAACGCACACTATTTTTAAAATTTTCAAACAATCAATTTTTAAGATCAAGAACTACAAATGTAAACAACCAAAATTAGGACTATAAAATTGAATGTATAGTTTCATTCTTAAATGTATAGTGTTTAGAGAACCATTGCAATTATACGCAAAAGTATTTAAAACATAAAAAAAAAAAAGAAAACCTACATTTTGAAGTTGGTTAAAAAAGATTCAAAACTTCAACATTGTTTATTATCAAATGCTTTGCGTATATTGCGTATGAAAACGTTATGCTACTCTAGCACTGTATCGTAAAACACTGGTAATATCACTGTCATAACACTCCTTTCACGTAAAACTATAAAAAGCATGAGTCACAAAATGTATAAAAGAACTCTTGAGTATTTTCAAAGCAATAACAGTTCTTACACCAGATATATCATAATATTTTCAACTACCGCATAACGTTATTTTCAACCTGCACAAGGAGATTCCGACTGTGTCAAATTGCCTCGCGTATCTTATCTCATGGCTGTAGATAATGATATACAAAAAATAACAAGTCTTCATTTGTTCATTAGCAGGTAATATTTTGAGCTGCTTGAAAATGAATCCATAAGAACACTTACAAAAGTCAAAACATTAGTTTTATCACTGACACAATACTAATATTTCGTCAATGGTTTTATATACTTTACCCAATTAATATCATTTACATAAATAAGACAGAAAATAAAAAGAACACCCAGAATTAGGAATTCGAACACTAAAATCATGTCCATCGTAATAAGTACATTAGGAATAGTTGCGAAAAGTATACACAATTATATATTCTTTATAAACTCTACGCTTACACAAATACACACATTATACAAACACAAGCAGTCATATGCACATTGTCATAAGGCAGTAAAGTTTATAATTTCAAGGTGTAAACTCGGTATCAATTTGAGTAAAAAATTTAAGGAAAAAATATTTTTCAAAAATGAAATTAAAGATTCCTTACTTTCGTAGGCAACCCATTAAATAGAAGACTATCAAAAATTGTTTAGTTAACAAATTAGATACTAGCACAAAATTCTCGAGTGAGCATCAAGTATCTCAAGATAAGATTTTTTGGTTGATGTTTTGAAGTGGGTAGGTATGCAACTGAGCTATGAGTGCCTCGAATGTCCCAATATTCGAGGCACTCATAGCTGCATGGGTGACCGCTGGTGGCATAAGATAAAGGGAAAACCAACCAAGGGCCGTAGCCGGTTGCGCTGGGCTGATCAAGTTCGCGCTTCTCTCGGCACTACGATCGATGCTGCTCTGCACACTGCTCAAGATAGAAAGAGGTGGAGCTATCACTCTTAAAATGGCTACAAACAGAGGTGACGACCCTGAGAATTGATGATAACGACATTAGGAGGAGGATATTGCTCAATTGAGTAGTCTAAAACAGTGACGTCACAAGTTTGTATTTAGTACCCTTGTCTTACAAAGATATCGTTTTGACAGATGATAAAAAGTAACTAATTTGATTTAATAACTTAGTCAAATTAGTTACTTTTCATCAACAACCTTACTTAGTACTTAACTTTATTGACTCATTTAAACGCAGTTTTGCTTTTACATGTTAGCAAGAATTATAATTTAAACATGTAAATATATATTTTAGATACCTAGTAAAATTTATACATATGCAGCTACAATAAATAGAAGTAAGTCTGTTATAATACCTATACTAATAATAATGACTAATAGAAATAAATGTGGTCACGCAATCGTTAATAGGCAAGCCCTTTGTACCTGCCCCCTTTAAAGTTGAGGTTAATTTAAATTTTTAATATGCAGTACTAACTAAAGAAAAGTATTTTCAGACAACAATGAACTATAAGCACGCAGCTTAAAAACGGTAAATAGGCAGCTACTTGCTGGCAATTAGCTCATAGTTGAAACATGTTTTTTTTTCCTAACTTATTAGTTTTAAAAACCACTAAAATCTATCATTTCCTCATAAGTACACCTACCTCATATTTTCTTTGCATCGCTCAATCGGTCGACTGGCAAAGAATGCCTAAGCCATTAAGTCCGCCACCGATGCATGTGTCTTGCATGAACTAAACAAAATAAAGACAAATAAATAAATAAATGTCACAACCCCTATTCACCTCGTAGTCTCAGCATGATTTTTACAAGTTATATATTGTACTCCAAATTGCAAAAAGTACTTTTTCTTAACTTTAACCATTAAAAATGATAGTAGGAATGTAACCAAACTTAGGGGAGTACGCCTATGGTTAGAGGCGACTAAGGGAGTAAGCCGTGCAGGACAACTTTACTGTAAAGAGGAGCTAAACTTGAAACAGACCCGATAACCCCTCAAGCTATCGTGGTGGAGTAGGCAGAAGGCTAAACCCTCCTTTCTACGGAGAGCATTGAACTGTCAGAGGTTGTCGACTTAATTCCTCATGTTTTTGAACACTTTATTTTATATTGGTATAATAACATGTACTCAGTTCTGTACGATAATTAAAGGGGAACAGGTTTTTCTAGGTTATGTCCTCAGTTATCACGCTGGTTCAATGTTACCTAAAATGGCGTTTTCCAGAAGGTTCATTTACTGCAATTCAATCCCTTTAGCCCAGCGTGGTGCAATTAGGGCAACGCCGCCCCTGATAAACACACTAAATAAATGGTTCCTTGTTCCCGGCTTTTCATCAGCCTTGGCTAAAGTAGTGATCACAGCGTCGGTAGGGGCGGGGTGTTTCAACTAGATGCAGAAAACAGCAAACCGGGCTCTGTGATGATCCTTGGGAGAAGCCTATAATCTATACTCTATACAAATAAATAAAATTGGGTGTCTGTTTGTAATATTAAAATAAACCCTTTTAATAACTGCATATTACATGTTTGTATACACGGTACATATACCTAAAAAAAAACTGTTTATTTTTTGTCTGTCTGTCTGTTTGTTCTGGAACGGCTGGACGGACCGATTTTGACGGCACATTCACTGACAGGTAGCTGATGATATAAGGAGTAACTTAGGCTTCTTTTTTAGACTAGCTTAGCCCCGCGGCCTAGACTGCGGGGCTCGGCTAGTAATAGATATAATTAATATTTACAAATAATATTATATATACACGACGCCATCTAGGCTCAAACTAAGAAGAGCTTGTACTACGAAAGCTAGAATGAATGATAGACAACTTGTTTACTTTTTTGTTAATACATTCATATTTCCAGATCATTGCCTCGGTGGCGCAGTGGCAGCGTACGCGACTGTTGTCCATGAGGTCTCGGGTTCGAATCCTGGGTCGGACCAAATGTTTGTATGATCTGCAAATATTTGTTTCGGAGTTTGGGTGTTTTCTATATATAATATGTATGTATTTACAAAAAAAAAGTATTTATGTATTAATATCAGTTATCTAGTACCCATAATACAAGCTCTGCTTAGTTTGGGACTAGATGGCGTTGAGTGTTAGATGTCCAAAATATTTATTTATTTATTATTTATATATATAAGCAGTCGCTGCCCTAGGCAGGGTCAGTCGAATGTCTGCAGCAGTAGCAGTGACTGTCTAACGATGAATGATGAATAGTTTTTTTTTTTCTAGGGGTAGTCCTAAGTTTCCGCGCTGATTTAATGTTACCAAAAGTGACTGTACACATAAAATGTAGTAATCTTCTCATTATCCTGTTTCCATTCCAGTACTTTCGGATGCGTCATTGCCATAATATGCGTCATGAAACCCTGCTGATACTCCCCACACAAACATGAGTCATAAAAATAGCGTGTTAATGTTGAGGCCAGCTACCCTTATTACTATACAACTGACCCAAAAAGGGAGCATTGTTTTTTACGATAAGATGAATTGATTTGATAACAACAGGTATTTTCGAGTAACAAAGTAAGATCTTGATTTGCAAGTTCATTGCTTGATAAGTTATTGTAAACCGAAAATTTACCGTGTTTATTTTCGCGAACATTTTTTTTATTAAATAGGGGGCAAATGAGCAGACGTATCGCCTAATGGTAAGCAATTACCGCCGCCTATAGACAACACCAGAGGCGTCACAAGTACGTTGTCGACCTTTGGGGGATAGGAAGGGGATGGGGACATGGGTTGGGGTTTGGACCTTCGGTATCCTCACTCACTCGGTGAAACTCAGGGCAAGAGTTGTTTCACACCGGTTTTTTGTGAGGCCATGGTATCACTCCGGTCGAGCAGGCCCATTCGTGCCGAAGCGTGGCTCTACCACGTGTAGAACATAAAGCATTCACAGTAAGTAGCCATGGTAGCCTTAATCAGGTTAACTGCTATCGATAAAAACACACCATCACGCCACCTTATGTGCACAAGGCAATTATATTTAAGTTCCATAGAAAACTTTTGTTTCATAGGAATAATTATGTATAAGTTTATTTGAAAACAAACAATACGTAGATTCATCAAACGTTAGTAATTATTTTACAGACTAAACTATGTATGAGCGTGGGAGAGCCACGCTTCGTCATGCATGGGCCGGCTCGACCGGAGTGATACCACGGCCTCACAGAAAACTGGTGTGAAACAGCGCCTGCGTTGTGTTTTACCAAGTGTATGAGGATACCGGAGGCCCATATTCCAACCCTTCCCCTCATTCCCGTCCCCCTCCCCATCCCCCAATGCCGGCAACGCAATGTGACACCTCTGGTGTTACGAGTGTCCATGGGCGGCGGTAATCGCTTACCATCAGGCGATAAGTCTGCTCGTTTGCCCCCTATTCCATAAAAAAATACATAATAGGAAAACTTTTGTATAGTTACCATCGTCAACAGCTATACACAACTGAGTGCTAGACCTAGGGCCTCTTCTTAGAAGGTTTTTACTCTACTATATCACCTTGGCAAGTCGGATGGAAGACGGATTACACTCAACTTGATCCGACCAACGAGAAATAAAAGTATTTTCAGCTGTGCAACAAAAGACTATCTACTCACACGTATAAAAATAGTCACGTAACAAGGGTCTAAGTTTTAAATGGTTTAATACACATGTTAATATATTAGTAATGTAAAATCTGTATACATTTCCATTATGTTGAAATATAATGTCTGCATTCTATCTAAATATAGCATTACACAATAAAAAGACTCGTCAGTCACAGATTGCGGACAACGATTAGATGGACCACCCATTAAATTGCTGTGAACATCTATAATAGATATATATAATTGCAATACGTGGTATTTATTTTTGGTGAGCAATTAAAATTATTTGTACATCAATTCACCAACACGTCAGAAGTTGGTATCTATAAATTTAGTTTATTTACATAAATGTGTCACTTTAATTGCAAACTGTGATTTGATTAATCGTCATTCAGTATATCGTTCGATTTGATGTTATATTAATTAATTTTCAAATACAAATCGAGATTATAAACAGGTTTTTATATATTTTGTTTAATACAGCGTGAGCATAAGTTAAAAGAATATTCCTATTACCTAACCGACTACCTGACAATTCTTTTGTTACAGCTACAACTTACAAAACTAACAAGCTTACAACTAGTTGTTTTTTACTTTTTTTGACGGTTGTCGCAGTAATTCTTCAAAGTGACATAACTTTTTTGTTAACCACCTACGCAAAAACAGTCTCAAATGAACAAAACCGCTATGAAATCGGTTCATCCTTTTGAGAGCTACAATGCCACAGACAGATACACACGCACTGATATCGACGTCAAACTTACAGCACGACGTCATTTGAAAGCCAGTTTCCTTGCGGTGGTTCTTAGGTATGTTTGGTTACTATCGGACCTGTCCATCAGTGTAAGAGTATCAGTTCTTTTCCAAAATAATGTAAGGTATTTTTGGCGTATGACTAATCGATCAAGGGCCTGGGTAGGGATTTTTTTATTTTAGCTTGTACGTTATTTATAAACCGATTAAAATTAAACAAATACTAAAAGTTCAGTGGAGCAAACCATAACGCATTAGTGAGAACCGCATTTCAATCAGTTAAGCCGTAGGATTCTGAGATTAACATGCACATTGTACAGGCAAACAGACATGCAGGCATAAAATCTATGATTGTTTATGGTTTTATTGAGTTCATAAAGCCCCTTATAGTAGTTTTTCATAGTTATATATCTTTCATGTGACGATAGCAACTCATAGTTACGATTTTATTATGTGCATTGATGATTAATAGTATTATAATAGGTACATATAAATCTACCTACTCCATTTTTGTTATAAACAGCTGAGCTCATTTAACAGTCTTTTTTATGAAATAGTGGGCAAACGAGCTGACGTATTGCTTTATGGTAAGCGTTTGCCGCCGCCCAAGGACACCTGCATCACAAGTGCGTTGCCGGCCTTTGGAGAATGAGGAGGGGGATGGGGCAGGGGTTGGGGTATGGGCCTCCGGTATTTTATATCACATTATCAACAGTTTGGTTACCTACAGTGGTACAGGCTCTGCCTAGCCTGAATCAAACAGCTCCGTGTGCGAGATAAATGAGGTTATGATTTTTTTAATAGTTTCTTACGTTAATTATAGATTCAATAATGAAAGTAAAAGACAAAACATTCTAGAACATATTACACGGCTCCATCTACTCGTCACCATTTGTGATCCGGGGTCTTTATGGCCGTTATAGGAATGCCAACGATTTGCCTTACTAAGCTTTAAAAAGCAACGATCTGGAAAGTACTCTTTACTCACAAACAAGGGTACTTATAGGTGTACTTTGTACTATAGGTTGTGAATTACTGATAAAATTATTAACTACTAAGATAACCCAGACGTTGACAAAATGACAGAATGTTAACAAACAAATTCATGCGTATAAATATTGTTAGAAAACGACAATCTAATTCAACTGTGGACGAGATTGGACTTGAATGCAGCGTAGATATTTATCGTGAAGCACAATAGATTATCTTTTTTAGGTTGTTATAATCGCCGGCATGTCACTTGGCCAGATTTTGACGTAGTGGCTGGAGGTAAGTCCGAGCATAGTAGGTACACTTATTGCAATAAATCAAAACTAACAAAATCGATGTGTAGTCGACTGACGCTGCAATCGGTTGCTCGGAACGGTGCTACTACAACCCCCGAGTCCCTCTATCAACCAAAGAGACCTTAAAACGACATCTAAAGAATTTGGCCAAGTTACGCGCCGGTCTCTATATCAACTGGCACATGTTTTAACGGTGTAGGAATTTGAACTAATTATGTGCAGGGTTAAAGGAACAGACGTTCGACCTGTTTCCATCGCTCCGCATCGACACCTGCAACTCAAAAGTCACAAGTAAAGCGTTTGTAAGACATTACAAATATTCTCAAGGAAGCTGTAGAGAACTTTGACAAAAACCGCAGTCAAGTGACTAGCTTAAAAAGTTATTGACGTCACATTTACTTATTGCCTAGTTGAAGTGGCGTTTCACAATTGGACGGCGTGTTTTTAAAGTAGCTAAAATCTCGTCACATCATTTAAACGGTTACAACATTATTGCATACTATTTCACAGGTAAGCTACACAAAACAGGTAAGTATGGTTCATAAATTAGATATTTTCTGTTCTATATGAAATGCACACGAGGGATGCGAAGAATACATAAATTGTTTGACAAAATCTGCGTTCGCGTGCAAAAACAACCCGGTTTATTAAAAACATCCAGCATATTCACATTCGCATGTTTATGAACGTATCTTGTGACTGAATGGTATGTATTATTCTTAGTATTCTCGCAATCATTTTCAGATTCACAGTTGCGCTTGCGGGTTATCCCCGCGTGTCTCGCTAACCAGTAGCGCCAGCGCAACGGACGTTTAGTGACGTAGAACGGCTAACTTTCACCAAGTTATTCTACTTGGGTATTCGTCCGTCAATTCTGACGTCAGCAAGCGGTAATTGGTTTATTATGTAGATATTTAGATGACAAAACAAACAGTTGACTTTTAAAAACATTGCAAGCTATGAAATGGACGATTTGTATCTACTTGGTGTGTAGGGCCTTATTAATTGTTAATTGTAACCTACGTTATTTTGCGTTTGGTTATCATAGATATATTAATTAATCTAACAATTTTGGCTTCCATATTTCAGTAACTAAGTAAAACTTAGTTTGGAGTCCAAGAGGCACAGTTCTACGTAATTTTTGTTAAGCCAATAAAACATTTTGATTTCAGTTAATAAATCACTAATAAAGTCAAATAGGGTTACGGGATTGGGTGTTCTCAGTTCTGTCGCAAACAGTGGCAGCTCGACTAATAAGATTTACTTTCAATTGAAGCCTTATTCATACAAGTCTTCTCATGGTACAATTGATTATTCTGTATGTTAGTAAAATTCCCTGCGACACAGGAATATTGATAGCGTGGGAGTTGTCCTTACGTAAATAACTACAAAAGCTATCAATTGTCGAAAGTAAACAGTATGTTTACTTATCTACGGGCCTTACAAATATGGAAATCCAAGACGTATCACCGAGGCAGTTAAACGACCATCATCTGATTATGCCTAATGTGGGTAATTAACAAACATGACGTGTTTAAAGGAAAAAAAACTAGTTAAATAGGTATCTGCTTCTAAGTTTCTAAGCATTAAACGTTAAATTTAAAAACAAAAAAGTAATATAAATTTGGACCATTTATACATACAAATTATTTTATGCCAATATAATTCAAAGTGAGTTTAAAATAGTGCTTTCAATTATAGATTTCGCAGGACTGGTAAATTGCTAAGAGTCCATGTGTTCTGCTTGTGATCGGGAAGGTCGTGAATGCTGCAATAAAAATACAATGTAAGAGGTAGGTATATAAATCATAGATTAATTGGCGAAAACAGTGCAACTGAAAAAAACTTCCTACTTGATATTAAGGGCACGAAGAAAAACGTCCAAGAATCGGCTTAAAATAGAAAGGTAACTTGAAGTCTATTAAGTTCATCTTGGCGAAATCTTTGCTGGAGCTGAATTAAGGAAGCTCGTTCGTACAAACCATGTACAGAAAGGAGACAGCATAATTTTCGCAAATGGATCTTTTTAGTTTCATTTAGGTGTTTATGTTAGGTATTTAATGAGTGATCTATACTGGGAGAGATCAGTAAGCAAGTGTCTATGACACATTAATAAATGCAAACAACAATATTCAACAAAACACAATGACATATTTGAATGAGTCACCCTCATATCAGTAAAACCTATCAAACGTATATAAAATATTATTTTCTTAATTCCTCCTAATTGTGTGTTCGGTCATACCCGTCACTCTCATCATAACAATGATAATAATTCGTTAATTGACATTTAGTAGGTTTTGGTCTTATTATTGTTAGAACTGCGACCGAAAATCGAATATAAAAAGAAAATTTATCACCAGTATTTTTTCAGTTGGACGTGGGCAACACCGAATCGGTTTTTGTAGAGCCTAGAAGGAAAAACTTGTCTAGCGGTGCACGTCCTTCGGCCGAGATTAAAATGATGATTTTTTAGTACTTAAATAAATCGTATTCATTTCAGCACATGCTTATCGCGTATGGTAGCGATTGATACTATCTAATTTATCTATACTTAAGTTAGTGAATCAAAAACGCAAACGGTTGAACTTTGATCAAATAGTAACATATTACGACCCTGGATATCCTTAAATGCTGTGACTTGCTTGAATAACTTGTATAAGTTTAAACCAGGCTTCATAACTACGCTTATTACATTAACTATTGAGGTAACATGTTTTGTACCTAAGTGGTCCTTAGTTAATATAGTCTGTTGGAAAACTTATAATGCCAATTTGCATTTATAACTAGCTTTTGCGCGCAGCTCCGCCCGTGTATATGTCGGTTATCGTGGTAAAGGGTAGCTTATATCCTTCCTCAAGCATCAAAGCACATCCGTGCCAAATTTAATTGGAATGGTTTCACGAGGTTTTAGAGCCACGCTGAATTCGACACAAACGGCCGCCTCTACCGAGACGGTATTACCCTCTCTCAGAAGACCAACCTAATATGACATTTATGCTTGTTTTAAAAACTCAAATTATAAACAATAAATATTCTATCATAGTTTAATTACACCTAAATAGTTATTGAACTTCTATTAGTTTTAAATAAATTTATGTATAATATATTCATTGTACAGTATTCTATCAAATTTAAAAAAATCAATAATAGTGGTTTCTATATATTTTTATTTGTATAATAACAGTATTGTCACAAGTATTATTGGAATTAATCCCAAACATTTGTATATAAATTTGTAAAACTTATCTTTATTCATACAAAATTGACATCAATGGGATCTATAAGATCTTTACAAATTCATAACTTAATTACCATACACATTATTAAATAGCAATTGTAATTTTTGTTTAAAGTAATACTCAGACTGTCAATGTGTATGTCACCCCGTTTCACATGTTAGAACCCTCTTAGGAGACATCAAGCTCATTAGGCACAGCACTAACTTCAGATAAACACAGCCCTGCTTACAACCCAGAAAATCCATACTGCTCAACACATCAAACCCTACAATACATAACACACATCTAAAAGGCAGGTTTCATAAATATTCTAATAAAATACTTGTGGTAGCAAAAAAATATCCTAAATCATTAATTACATATATACATTCATATAAAAATTCTCAAAATCACATTTAAAAAATAAACTTGACACAAATAACAGTACTTATCATATTGAAAACTACAATAAGCTCTTGTTTTAAGTATCTGTAACATAAAAAACCTACATAGTAACATACTTTTTGATTAATAATAGTTACACAAACAGATTATCTCAACTGTTTAAATTATAATAATGCACAATTATTGAATATAAGGTTTCTCATGTCAAAAGGAGTGTGTGCTGGAGTTTTATTCAGTGTAAGTGTTATCAAATCATTGGAATAGACAATTATATAAAATGTCAGAACAAGCAATGTAGGTGCGGCTCAATACTTACAATACTCAAATTTTATACAAGTTGAAGATGAAACCTACCAGCTTAATTAGTATGGATTGCATTTAAATGGAGAATGATAAAAACAAGAAATTTAGGCATTTCTTGTCTCTAGAACTACCCTCTGTCTTTTAAACAATTTTCTTCAGATTCCAACTATGACTTAGTAGCAAAAGTGTGCATACACTAGGTTATTCTTTACTTAAACCAGATAACTATAACAAAGTACAAATAAAACATTTGACAAGATATATTCAAATGTTATTTAGTAGCTGTAAATTACTGTAGTCAACACAATTTGCTTAAAAGCTGCTCAAAAAGTTATATGTTTAGCCACTACCTTTCAAAATAGTTCCAACAAATAACTGGCAACTAGACACATTTTCTAGTTGAAAGTTTAGCTTTTGGTCAATTATACTTTCAACAAGGTAAAGTATTATCTGGTTAGAGTGCAAATTAAATATGTTTTGACATTAAAAAACACATTTTTAAACTTAATATGCAACACAATAAGCCAGAACAGCTGCTACAACTGTAAACATAGGCACATGTTTAGTTGCTGCATTGCGCTTCAGAGATTTATCTGCATAGGTCTGTAAAAGAGCACAAGGCACAGTCTTCCTCATGTTGCCCATTGGGCTAAGCCTGATAACAAAGCACTGCATTCCTGGAGTTACTTCCACTGGTTTTCCTTTAACATCCAAAGCACTCACTAGCTGTGTGGTGTTCGTTGTTGTAGTTGTTACAACTACTGAGGATGTACCTGTATTTAATGGGGCTGACTGATTTTGTGTCACATTAACAATGCCTGGTGCACTTGGGTTTACAACAGGTACGTTAACAGGTACTAGAGTTCCATTTGGCAGCATGTTATACATTATACCACCAGGAACAGGTACTGGTGCAACTGGGACAGGTGGCTGTGTCGTTGGCAGTTGAGTACCAACATTAGTAGAATTTACAATTGTAACATTTGTCACTGTTGTAGTTGTTGTTATGGTCGAGTTATTACCTGTGGTAGGTTGAGCTGCCATATCTTGCATTATGAAACCGCTTATTATCTGACAATTTATCCTGGTCTCTTCATAATCACCATTTTCTTTCTTTATAGCAAATTTACAAACTTCACCTGGCACTGGCTTGTAAGTGTTTGACCCATGGTTCGCTTGATTTGCTTGATGAGCTTGGTGAGCAGCGTAACCGGCGACGCCAAGAGTTCCAAGATTCATTAGTGCTAAACCAGCTAACAATGTACCATACTTGCTTCCAGAATCCTTGTATTGGTATACATAGGTAGGGGGCGTGCCGCGGTATACAGGGTAGTTGATTGGTGCACCGCCACGAGGTACGTAGGTAATTTGCGACGGGGGAGAGTAGTGATAGTGGTGGTGAACAGTCGTTGTGTGTTGTGTGTTAACAGGTTTGTTTGATGGATAGCCGCGGCCACCTCCCGACAAACTACCGCCAGACGTAGGATAATTATGACTATTGCCGGAGTTCGGATATGTGTGAGCTCCTCCCGAGGTTGGGTAACTCTTACCGCCTCCCGACGATGGGTAAGTATGACTACCTCCCGAGGACGGGTAACTATGACTGCCTCCCGAGGATGGGTAACTGTGACTGCCTCCAGAGAGTCCACCTGAATGACTACTTGAAGGATATCCGTGTCCACCGCCAGAAAGTCCACCAGTGCGATGATGACCTCCGCCGGAAAGTCCACCAGATTTTGGATAACTGTGACCACCACTTTTTCTACCCAATATAGGGTCTGAAAGTAATGTCAATATCAATCCCACCAATAACGTACATTTTGTTAAAATCATTTTCGCAACTCCACAACTTTACAGTTATTGATTTATTTACATACACGTATAACGACTAAGCTCTTGCGCACTATACTAAATTACTAGAGTTATCTCGTTTTGTTAGTTATTTGTTTGCGGAAACTAGTGTGACCACTTTTTTTTTCAAAATTCTACCATAAATCACAAAGTGTCATACTCTGACAGCTTGCTTATAACATAATGTGCATGTTGCGTTGCACACTATGTTATGAGCAAGCTGGGTGCTGGTCACCCTTGACAGTTTCGTTGACTTACCATGATGATGTCTAGAATTTGGCTGAGAAAACATTGTTTAGGGAAATGTAAAACAAATATTTTAATTGTTTTAGGGAGGAAAGCGATGCATTTTACAGAAATTTTTTTTTGCTTTTTACTGTTAAATTGACATTTGAAAGTTATCTGTCTTGCAGAGTATAATTCCCTATTCAAGTATTATATATAATAAGCAATGTGTACAATATGTGTAGGTATCTAAGGCGTCCAGGGAACGCATGAAATGTTAAGAATACTATTGTCCGTCACATACTTTACCTACATAATTATCTATTACAATCCCTAGGAATTTTAAAGAATACTTACATGTGTAATATAGATTTTGATCTATATTTATGATAAGTAAGTTTCTACCTACCTATAATAAATGATGGGCAAATGAAACATATTATGTTTGTTATACCTAAATTTATTCAGAAACATGTAGATTAAGTTAGAACAGTGGTCCCAAATGCGCCAGCTCTCTTTTGCTGTAGATTTGTTAAGTTACATGGATTAGATAAGATTCACTGCATGGTTCATAACCTGTGCCTGCAGATTACACATTACCGGAGGCGTTTTGTTTAAAAAACATATATAGGTAAAGTGTCAAATAAATAATATTTTATACATTACGTAACAATTCGTTATAGGTATTATATATATATTGCCTTATTCATTATCTTCCTAGCCTTTATTGATTGGAGCCAGCCACTAGTTCAACCGGGTTTCCCTGAATATCGGGTTTTTCATGGAGCAACTTGACATTGTCAGAAATATGGAATCCAAATAATTTTATATCGTTATTTTTGGCGTTTTCATCCGTTTTCCATTATTAAATAATCATTTAAAATTATTTTGATACAGGTATTAATATTTGGCAGCAAAAAAATTTTTTTGACATACTCTTGGAAGCTACTAAATAAGTAGTTTTATTAATCACTACTCAAAAACAAAAAACAAGACTTTTTGGCGAGATTTTGAGCGCGCTGGACGCAAGTTTCTGAGCTTATTTTTGTTGAATTTAAGGACCTTTGGGGCCCGCTAAAAAGTCACTTTTACGACTGGCTTTAAAGGGCTTAGACCCAGAGCCGTAAAACCTAGTGATTAAAAAAATATAATTCGAAAGTCAAGAGACAGATGTCGCTTTAATTAAGCACTTTGGTATTTTGCAATATGTTTTTCTCAGATTAACTTAAAAAAAATATGATGTGGTACTGACTGACGTTTAATTCATTTGCATTTCTATTTAGAATTTATTAGCTAATAAGTAGCGAAAAAAGAATCCTTCTCCACAATGATTTCACCAAATATAAACCAAAGATTGATGGAGACGTCTACAACACTACTGGCTAAGTTTAAAATATCAATCTGACACAATTACATCATTTGAAACTAATTTAAAAAAAGAAACACGCCTAAATAAACAATAATATACTAGCTATGTCACTATTTTATTGTTATTTAATGCACTATACAAAACTGGAGGAAACAGCAAATGTTAAGATTCTTATTCGTTAAATCAATTGTATTTTGTTGAGCAAATCATTATGTATTCAATTTCCTGATTTTGTAGAATTTATTGTCGATATCATTGTATTAAAACTGGACCTAACTTAATTTGTTTAGTTATACGTTTGCTGTAACACCTCTCTGGAGAACTTCTCATGAATGAAAATCAATTCGGAGAACTAACTGCGGACGAAGGTTCTTTCGGACGGCGAGCAGTTGATCAGTGAGCTATCTATTCTATGTAATTTGAATATAATAGAGAATATAATTTGAAAACTTCGAAATTATCTTACTGATTTTCACGTTTTTTAATTGAATGTTTTGCTGATGTACCTAAGATAGGATGGTTAACATCAAGGTTAGATCAATAGGAGCCGAGCATGATTTAAAAAAGACGCAGATGAAGTTGCGTCCTTCAGCTGGAAATATGTGATATTTGTGTGTATCGTGCAATTATCATTGCACAGATCCACCTAGCGGCGTATAATGGAGATAGTTCTTAATAATATGAATTGAAGTACCCTATATGATGATGAGCATGGTGTCCACTACTCTTGGATTCTGCTCGTACTTGCCATCATGCAGAGTAGAGTCATTTTGGTCGGCTTATTTATTATAAATAAAAAATATAGACTAAGCTCACTGGCAACCGCTTGAACTTTTGGTGCCTTGCGCTCGTACCAACTGCAGACTTTTAATGCGTTTAACAAAGTGAAATTGTCCGTCAGCTGAAGAAATACATATATATTTATAGGGCCCCATATACACAAGTCGTCTTTCACACTATAATATAAATGTTTATAATTTTATTTTTTAATTAATTAATATTTAGAAGTGAGTGGCAGGGGGTTGCAGCCGTGCTATGTGTATGTGGCAATGTATGATTTCGATTGAGAACAAAAAAAAGAGTAAAATTGAACGAATATGAGGAACCTTAGAATGCATCCCCATCGGTGAAACACGGTGCAACCACTGTTTCACACCGGATTGGGGTGTTTCCACTGAAAACCACTCTGACAGCCGGTCTCAGCTCACAGGCATCCTAAGAAAGACTCGGACCAATTACTTTAATTTAATTTTACTACCCATTATCTAATAAAATTACTATAATCCGAACTCCATAGTGGCTGATCATTTCTCATCTGTGTGAGCCACAAAGAAACATTCAGCTTTCACTCACAAATGAGTTATTATTGTAAAAAACAGGAGAAGTTTTTTTGGAAACAAAATAATACGTTTAGGATTTTCGGGATTCGTCTAAAAAATATTTTTGTGCTGCTAGATACGTTAGTAATTTCGTTCAGACATTATATTTAATTTATTGCAAATTTATAAAATAAACGAAATGTGATTGCTTTTTTTTTGATGCTAGCCAGTAGTGAGGTCCGAATTCGTCCTTTCGCGTTTTTTTTAATTTTATAAATAAAATTTTTAAAATGCGAAGTCCACACTCTTATTAGAGACAAAACAGTAAATGAAAGAAAAAATAAAGAGGCATGGTGCAACAGCAGCAGTTTCAACTGTCAAGAATTCCCTTTCAAAGCAGATATCTCGGTATTTTCATGAATAGTTTTTATATGATGACGTAGTAGATATGCATGAATATATATTCTTAAGATATAAGTACCGGTATGAGGAGCTTTGCTCGGTCCAATTAAGAAAAAAATATAAGTATAGTGGGGCACTCGTTCAACGACGCCCTCTCTTGGTACGCCCTGGTACTGTTTTCTGCATCGATGAAGTTGATTGTTGAAAAAATTAATGAAACAACATTTTCTAAAAATGGGTCCTAGCTAGACCGATTTATCGCACCCATGTATACTAAATTCAATGAAAATCGTTACAGGCGTTTCTGAGATTTAGATTATACATATATATACGTACATACAAGAATTGCTCCTTTAGAGGTATTAATTAAGTATGATAACTGATAAAATAACTCATTTTACGTTATTATAATTAATTCATACATTACGTTGGCCAATACGCGGTTTTCATTCCAGAAAACTATTATTCCAGGATCAGTTATCTATTCTGTGACACACGTGAACAGACTATTGTGATTCACTAATACGTGTCTTATGTTTACTACTATCTATAGACAGGTATATTTTTAGATATAAAAACTCTGCTTTGTATGTCACCTTGTAGAGGCAAAAATAAAAATATGATAGTCATAAAATTTTATTTTCATTAAAGCAATGAAATAACCAACATCAATACAAGCGACAACAATGTTTAGCATCTTTGGAACACCATTCACTTAACTCATCATCTTCTAACAACCATAAATCAAAATTAGAACATGTCTAGAAGCGACTTTCATTACATCTATATAAATAAATAAATTATTTTTCATCTAAGGAATGTTTTTTGTATCCAAATTCTTACAAAGTGAAACCATAAGCCGGGATACTCCGGCAGGGCTCTTGTCAGCTGTGATCTCCACTGCGAACTCGCCTGATTAATTCTTCGACACGTTTATAAGGGCTTTGGCATCTCTCTTGGTTAGACTCTATAAGGTACGGTCCAGCCTCACTGTCTCTGGCTTCAGGAGTTTGACAACCACTGGATCCATCGGCAACTTTATTCAAAAATGGTTCGACGTCAGGAGCAACTGGAGTCTCGATTACAACTGCTTTAGTTGCATCTGTTAGACTCATTTCTGCTTCTTTCTGCCTCAACCACACTGGTGAATTTACATATATCTTTGGTCTCTCTCTTAAAGCATTGCATCTTTCCAATGCAGGTCGTCCGACAGGTATCGGTGGTCTAAAAGCTGCTTCCATAGTAGCTCTTCTACCAAAAACGGTGCATATAAGTCCTTTAAGTGCTGCTCGAAAATCTTTTAAGTGATATGCATATAGGAAGGGATTTATGGCAGAATTGAAGTGAGAAAATATAACGCAGAAATATGTCAAAGAGTTTGGAATGTCCAGTTCAGGTTTGAATGCTTTTACGGCATTAATAGTGTAGAGTGGAATCCAGCATACAATAAAGAAGAATACAATGATGGCGAGATTTTGTGTGGCTTTGACTTCTCTTTTTTGAGCGGGTCCTAGGACTCGTAGCATGGTACCACCGCCGGATATACGCCCTCTGCTGCCGCCCACTGTCATCACCTCACTCAGCTGAAATATAAAAAGTAGAATGCTATAATTGTATTTGCATAAATTTTATCTGCATTTTAGTTCGAGAAGATTCTCAGATTCTCTGTCGCAAATTTGTCACTTATTGTATGAACTTGAAGTTTTTGCGTATTTTGATTATCATTATGTCCGTCTATTACAATTTTAAAATGTGAAATGGTCAATCATCAGCCCATCGCAGTCCACTGCTGGACATAGGCCTCTCCAATTTCACGCCACTTAGTTCGATCTATGGCTTCTCGTATCCAGCTCCTGCCAGCCGTCTATTATGGTAGGAAATATTTTTTGGGTTCGGGCCCTTCTCAGGATGCCTGAAAACTGAGACCGGCCGTCAGATTGATTTTTAGTGGAAATACCACTAACCGGTGTGAAACAACGCTTGCGCTGTGTTTCACCAAGTGAGTGAGGATACCGGAGGCCCACACACCAACCCCTCACCATTCCCCAAAGGCAGGCAACGTCCTTGTAACGCCTCTGGTGTCCAAGTGCGACAATAATCGCTTACCATCAGGCGATATGACTGCTCGTTTGCTCTGAGGTTTATAAAAAAAAAATTAAAAAAACTCAGGCACCAAGGAACCGGATATCCGAAGAGATTTTCCATCTCGTCAACAAGAGAAAAAGGGACTAACTGGCAAAAAATATGTCTAAAATGTATACCAAAAAAATTAAGTTACTCATCAATTTACTTGTTTTGGACACATACCTGTTTTATAACGACACGATAAATGTGAGCGTAGAACGCGACCAGAAGCACGCTGGGCGTGACGATAGTAGCAAAGTACAGGAACAAGAGGTAGTTGTAGTCCATGACGTCAACGAAGTAACAGCCATGAGTTGCGGGGTTGCCATTGTGCCATCCAAACAGGGGTAAAAGTCCCACACCGACACCCGAAACCCAGCACACGGAGATTATAGCTGAAAATAAAAGTGGTTCCTTATTTAAATTTGTAAGAAAAATACATTTCTTTGAATTGTACTATGTTTACATTTCTTCCATTTAATTTTTATAACTAGAAATAAGGGCAAACACAAAACAAATACAAAAATACATGGGTAGATAATGCGAAAATACACGATACCTATCGAAACTTTTCTTGTATGATTTCGATCTGAAAAAAAATGGTTTTTTTTTCCGACTGCGTAACCCTCCTGGTTATGTTTTTTGAGTGCATGTATGTATGTATATTTCCTGACATGCCTTAGAGCCTAAACGGCTTGACGTATTTTTATGTTAGAGGTGTTTTCTTCTTCTTTTGATGAATGGCAATCAGCCGGATCAGCTATTTCTGCCAATGTCAAGTATTTCGAGTCTTCAATTCTAAGTCTTCAAGTCTTCGTCGTGATGGAATTAATGATAAAAAATATAAAAAATGTGGATGACATGAAATGGGGACCGTCTATCCATGTTAGAGGTGTCAATAGATCTGTCTTGGTCGTGAGAGTGACAGTGGGTACATCAATAAAAAAAAAAATACTTTTCAGTTCTTTCTATCTTTCAGTTCTTCAATGAATTTAATAAAGATGGCAGATATTGACGCAGTTGGATTTTTTATTTTAAATATGCCGTTATTTTCTTGATTTTTATAGTTCGTCTTTACAGTCCACCCTGCATTTCATGAATAAAATTGAAAACACTATACATGTTTTAAATCTTTGTGTACGCCCATACATAGATTAATAGCTGGGCGCTGTGGTGTTATCAGCGTTTTTTTATTGTAAAGATACTATACCGCGAGTAAACACAGTGAGGCGAAGCTACTCTAAAAAAAGTAACCTAAGTTACTCCTTGTATCATCAGCTATCTGTCCCATGAAATTCCCGTTAAAATTAGTATAGCCGTTCAATAGGTTAGACGGAAAAACCAGACAAGAATTTTGAAAACAGAGTTTCAGCGTCAGGACCGTATATACTTATATATCTATATATGTATACTTTCTTATGCATTAAGTGAAAAGCTGTCAATTTGAAATAACAATTTTAATTTTATATACAGATACAGGTACAGATACTACTAGAGATTTTTAGAGAAATGTGTAAAATAAGGATTATTCTTTAACCCCTTTTAATACAGGGTTTTCTTATTTATTTATAGGCCTATATATATATATAGGTATACAGTGTAGTAGTAATATAGTATATGCTCTTAAATTTGTATCATTAAGTAGCCGCCTACCCGTTTATTCCCTTTGGCACCAAAATAGGTCTGATTCTTCTTAAAATATCAACTATACACAAATACATGTCTAATAGCTATAACTTTTGTAGTAGGCGGTCGTAACAACAGGTAGATTCAATAATTAGTTCTGCCTTATCGTTAAAAAATTTGAGAGACGAGAAAAATGTTTTAGCTCCTAAAAGTAATATGCTGTTAAATAATAAAGTCTGGCCATAAACTTAATGAAGAGGACATCTTTCGGGCTGTAAAGGAAGCCATGCCATAAAGCAATGGCGTGAAAAAAAAACAAATACATCTCTATGAGTCTATAGACTGTACTATAGGCTAAAGATAGACCGATTTCAGTGGATAAAAATTTGATAAGAACGCCATCTATGTATGACTTAGAGAACATTTTTAGATTTCCTTCTTAGGTTTAATTAAATAGTTTTTTTAGCACTGTCGAGTTCAGGAATGAGGTAGAAGGTGCAGGACTTTAATATACATAAGAAATCATTTATGTTATATTAAAATTATTATAGATGTTGCAAATAAGTGACAGCCTTCAGAAACTAAGGACGTTCAATAACTTACATGTAATACTTAGAGATGTGCAATACTATTTTCTTCTGTTCTAAAAGGCACCTAATTGCAACGTCAATAATATATTTGCATCGCGGGACAACTTATCTACAAACTTTCATGAAACGAGCACAAAAAACACTCAGACTCGGAGCTCATTGTTATTTAAAGAATTTATTTCTTTGCCACTTTTTTTCATAAATCATAATTCAGTTTTATACACAACTAGACTATTTGTTTCACGCCAAATCTCCACCGTAGTTTGTAATAGAATAGTACACCAAAAACAAATTAAATGACTATATGCCTAATCAATAATATGACAACAGATAAAAGTCGCTTTCTTTTTAAATTTACAACGAATAGAACATTTATTACAAAAGTAAATTGATATCTGATAATATTGATATTATTTAGATATTTGTTTTTATAGCTTTTTTCAAAGTGGTACCTAATTACTTACATTTGCATTGCTATTGCATATTGCATATGCTGTTACATTTGCAACAATGTTAAATTTCTTTTAATTTCGCTTCCTTAGCTCTGTAATTAATAAGAGTGTGTGAGTGAACAAGAGTGTGTTGTTTTTAGTTAAACTTGTGCACTCCACGATAGCAGGCTAATTCAGGTCACAGGTTAATTAAACTGATATAAGTCTATCTGGCCATTTTTGACTTATACATAAAAACATTATATGACGTTTATGTAACTGTACAATGTTCTTCTTCTTCTTTTGATGAATGGCAATCAGCCGGATCAGCTATTTCTGCCAATGTCAAGTATTTCAAGTCTTCAATTCTAAGTCTTCGAGTCTTCAAGTCTTCGTCGTGATGGAATTAATGATAAAAAATATAAAAAATGTGGATGACATGAAATGGGGACCGTCTTTCGCAAAAACAAAAAACGATCTCCCTGTGCAATGTTCATGTGTTTCTATGTATTTGATATTAATAAAAGTCTGCGTTTTGCGTCGCAGACTTGTGACACAATTTGTGTCACATTCTGTAATGATGTTAGAAATTTAGGTGAAACATTTTCGTCAATTACAATATAACAAACAAGTAAAGTTTTTGTATATGTACGTAAATGAGATATGAAAATAGTTTTCTTTTCATAAAAAGTAATGACAGTGGTTGAGAATTGTCAATAAAACACATTTTTATTGTAAGAAAAGTTTCATTCGGTAATATAACAATGAAAATGCTATAAAATGGCACGGTACATGGACTCTAAAAGTCCAGAACTCTTGTTCTCTTTGTATAAGATGAAAGTTCCTTACATACTAATTTCTAAAATTATTTGAACAAGAAAAACTTTAAAATAACTATAACCCGACTACGTGAAATATTTTGAAATAATTTTTGACAGCCTTTCATTAAAAGTGGTTCAGTAGTTTAGGCGGTCGGTACGGTGAACATACAAACACATAAGTCGGATAAAAACTAACGAGTATTAAGATATAAGTTAACCTACATTGAAAGTACCTAATTTGGGAACGAGAGTGCATCAGGTTATCATTTGCTTCTAAATTATTAACCAAAACGATATTGTACCTCTTAAAAGTTATACAAACTATTTAGGTACTTTTCATACAGCTATGAACATGGACATCCACCATGGTGGTTTTGCTAACCATGACTTTAGTTTCTCCCTAGGAGGAAGCATTCCCGTATCCTTCTTTGGTTCAGGCATTTTAGCATACGACATTAAGGTCTTACAATCAATGTTATTACGAAAGAGAGCTTGCTTGGTATGGATTTCTACTTCACACTCCATGTTCTTACTGTTGGCAACCGGTCCTTTGACAGTCAATGGATCCAACACGGTCGAGTTGGTTGTGCATACGGTCATATTCACCATCGTCGTGTTCGCCGTCGATGTGGAATTAACTGACGAACCGTTAACAGGTAAGGTGCTGTTAACCATTGTACTGTTAGTCGTGCAAACTGTGGTGTTTACCTTGGTCTCTGGTGCCGGAGCTAACTTCTTGCTATCTGCGGTAAAAGTGGAAACAATCTCACACGGTATTTTTAATACCTGTACTTTACCATTCTCCTTTACTTTTAATAGACATTTAGCCTCTTCAGTCGGTTTATATTCCACTCCATTGGAATTACCTGATGATGCATAGCGTCGGTTGTAATAATCATCGTAGTAGTAATGGCTATGATAGTGATTATTTGACCGCCCAAGATTGTACAACGATAATCCAGTCAGTAGGTCTCCGTAGCGGCTGTCTGAGTTTCTATATTCATGAACATAGACATATTGAGGGGCAGTGTAGTAAGATGGTACATGATAGTATTGTGGTGCTCGATGGTAAGTGGTGGAACCATATCCTGTATTTGTACTGTATGTGTTAGAACGATGTACATTTGACCCATAAGATGGTTTAGAATTATAATTGTGAGTAGATCCTGAACCTGAAAGTCCACTAGAAGATTTGGGGTAGCTGTGAGTACCTCCATAACTAGAACCTGAGCTTGATCCGGAAAGACCTGACCCGGATGAGGGATAGCTATGAGATCCCGAGTTTGATCCTGATGAACTCGATTTTGATCCGAAGAGACCAGACCATGACCAGGAACTGCCCGAACTCGAACTTGATCCTGATCCGGAAAGGCCGGACCCCGATGACGGATAGCTATGTGAATTCGACCTTGATCCAAAAATACTTGATGAGCTAGATCCAGACAATCCTGATATTGATGACGGATAGCTATGTGAACTGGAGCTTGATCCGGATAGGCCTGAACTCGATGACGGATAGCGGTGAGCTGAAGACGAACTTCCCCAACTACTTGAGGAATAACTGGGTTTGCTCCATGATGAACTTGGTTTGTAACTGGAACCCGAACTCGAGCCCCAACTTTTGCCCCAACCGCCTGAACTGCTGCTTGAACTTCTACTTGAACCTCTACTTGAGCTTCTACTTGAGCTTCTACTTGAGCTTCTACCCCAGCCACACTCAATATAACAAACTGTTGAACACAACACTAAGAGGCACAACAGGATTATTCTGTTGGCCATTTTGGAGAACGTAAACACCCAAGAGCGCGCACTCGTTTGGTACTGCGCCCGTTCATCGGTTTTATTAAAACTAGTTTACATTCTACATCTGTGTATGTGTGAGTGAATGACGTTAATTCACCCTCTCTTTCTACCACACAAGCGGACGATAAGAGGATGAAGTAAACATGATTTATCTTGCATTTGGCAGCCATACTTAGAATAGTTGCCGTATAATACCAGTAATTAGTTGACTAGTAAACACGAGTAATTAGTAGAAACATTAATGGTGTACGTTTCGATTTCAATAATTAGTTCCTTTATCAGTGGGGCGTTAAGGGAAGTCCAAATTATATTTTTTTTTAAGGAAACATGGAATTATAAATAACGGTGCATGGGTTTTTGGCTACGTTATTTCTGTTAAGTATAGGTATGTAGTTTATTGTGTATGAAGTACTATGACTCACTGTTTACGATATTTATAGTTTTACTAGCTAACCCGGCGAACTTCGTACCGCCATATTTACCTATCTGCTTCAGCTTGCCACAGGCAATGTACAGTTGCGGACAAAAAATAGTAATTTTTCCGGTTATTTTTAAATTTTCCTTATATATAAAACCTTGTCGTAACAATAACGAACTTAAAAAAAAATTATTTAGTTTGGTGCAGTCGATCGGCAGATATACGCGTACATACGTTTAGGTGAATTATTTTTATTTAGATAGATTGAACATGTTGGCAACGTGTTTTTGTAACTCTCACACACAAAACATTGGTAAATCAGCGTAAAATAATAACGTCCGTCTTTAAGGCAAAAAATTAGAATGATTCAGATTTGTGTATATTTGCATATTGATGATTTGAGACTCAAGGAATATTTTGCATCTGTCGTCATTCTCGATTGAAGACGGTAATTAAGTATTCAGCATACTGTAAAATCTTCGTTTGAAAATGTTTAAATCATTTTTATTAAATGCAGCTAACTAATGCTTGTGTATTAACAAAATACCTACCATCTCTCTACAAGATTTCATCCAAATCAGTTATGTCATTTTGACGATGTTGACTTGCAAACATCCATAGGTGGGAATATACATACTTACAAAGTTTCAAGTTTATATTAATAGGAGTCAAGTAAATGGTGATATATCTCTCAAGATAACTCGTGCCAACGAAACTATTTTTGTCAAGGTTAGTATTTGCTTTATGCGAATATTCTCATTGTTTAGAGATTTATTTAAGTCCAAGATCCAGCCGATGTAAAAATAGATTTTCCAGTAACAATAACAGTTTTGTAGGACAATTATCGAACCATTTTCATTTCATTTCATTTTCACATTAATGTAATAGATACTGATTAAGAACTTATGTTCTTGTTATGGGAAAAAGGGGTAATACGAACCAACGGACCGGAAATAATTTCCCAAAAGCCCAAATAATCACTGCAATAGGGACAATGAGAATTAACTCCCATCGCCAACAATCATTTTTAGCCCCTGACGCAAAAAGAGGGGTATTATAAGTTTGACATCGATGTCTGTCTGTCTGTGTGTGTCTGTCTGTGGCATCGTAACTCTCAAACGGATGGACCGATTATGATGCAGTTTTCTCATTTGATAGCCAGTTTCCTTACGGTGGTTCTTAGCTATGTTTAGTTAATATCGGTCGGTACAGAAGTGTAAGAGTATCAGCTATTTTCAAAAATGGTGTAAGGCGGTTTTGGCGTATGATTACTCGATTAAGTGCTTGCGTAGGGTTTTTTAAATTTTTAAGTTTAGTTTATGATACCATAAAATAAAGTTTTTTGGTAATTTGTAATACATATATAGCCATCATTTGTTACACAGAGAAGCTGAGGTAACGTGGTGATTAAAAAAAACAATTACGTTCAAAGTGCATGTGGGAGAGCCACGCTTCGGCATGAATGGGCCGGCTCGACCGGAGTGATACCACGGCCTCACAGAAAACCGGTGTGAAACAGCGCTTACGCTGTGTTTCATCGAGTGAGTGAGGATACCGGAGGCCCATACCCCAATCCAACGCCCCCTATCCCCCTCACCATCCCCCTTCC